>CM039508.1:20679712-20782212 GCA_022432975.1 Begonia masoniana
TAATTTCTATTAAGATTCATAATAGAGCTAGGTAAAAACCGTTAACCTTTTATATACTTCTTTATCCTTGATACAGTATGAATTCTTTAATCTGAATAATTAATTTATAACATTTATGAATTGGGGCGCTAATTAAGAAAAATCATTAACTAAGCGCACCATCTCCAATGGTCTTGCTCTGTCAGGTTCAGTACATATAACACTGGCTAGAATTCCAATGCATCCAGAATTTAATAAGCTTCGAGCTCGCATAGCTGATATGACTGGAACTCTTGAACCTTTAGAATCTCCATATAAGGAAAATGGCTCTTTTCTAGGCAATTGGAAATTTACCATTTTCTTGCGACAATCAATAGTTGCATAGTGTTTAGTAAGCCAATCCATTCCCAGAATTACGTCGTAATCATGCATCGCCAGAATAATTAAATTCGCCTCCAATTGATTCTCTCCAATACACACATCGCACCTTCTAATAATAGAATCAGCAAACATCACTTTGTCCGAAGGTGTAGCTACTTCCATATTACATTCTAGAGACTCTACTTTAATATCAAACTTTTTAGCATGATCAAGGGATATAAAGGAATGCGTAGCTCCAGAATCAATTAATATGCTAGAAGATATGGCAGAAATAAATATCGAACCTGTCACCACAGATGTATTTCCTTCAGCTTCATCTTCAGTCATGGCGAATACTCGAGCAGTTGTCTTGGGTTGCTCTCGGGCATTCTTTGGACAATTACTAATATAATGTCCGGGTTGATCGCATTTAAAACACGTGTTGGCCTGTATGCGACACTCTATATAATGCGGCTTCTTGCATGAAGGACATAAAGGTGCATTCGTCGTTGTTGATTTCCTCTTAACAAGTTTAGAAGGTCCACCAGCAAACTTAGAAGATCTTCCAGTAGGTCCACTGTTCATAGGTCGCTTAAATCCGGTCAATTAAGATGGTGGAGCTTTACTTCGTACAGCTTGAGTCGCGTGGCTATATCTCCTTTGTATTTCTTGGGCTTTGATCACATCTTTCTCTCCTTGTTCAGCAGACAGTGCTTTCTACACCACAAAAGCGAATGAAGAGTTCTTGGAGGTAATAAGACGGATGCCCTTGAGTATCTCCGCCTTTAATCCTTGGATGAACCTTTTTACCTTCATAGTCTCGTTACCAGCAATATGAGGAACATAGCGAGACAATTGTTCAAATTTGTGCAGATAATCCATCACGCTTCCGGTCTGCTTGAGAGCCATAAATTCTTCACCCTTTGCATCCATCATTGAATCCGTAAATTATTTCTAGTTGAATAACTCCTGAAATTTCGACCATGTCATGGTGGTAACTGAATGCATTGCCTTCACAGAATCCCACCAATAACGTGCCTCCATCCGAAACATAGAAGATGCACAAAGAACTTTCTCTTCTTCAGAAATTTTGGCAAGCTCAAAAATTTCATCAATGGTCCTGATCCAATCATCCGCCGCTGCCATATATGTCAAATTGCCATAAAAATTTGGAGGGTTCAGACGTCGAAATCGATCGAAATCCATATCCGTATGTCGAGGCCTATCTGGAACTTGAGCCTGCATATTCCCTGCTTGAGCCGCGGCAGTGGCTGCTTGAGCTGCAACATTAGCTGCTTGCGACAGTTGTTCATTTTGTCTAGCCTGCATCTCGATCATGTCCATCATCCGATCGAGTATCGCATCCCGATCATTTCTATTACCTCTATGATTGGTCATAGTCTACATCACAATGATTTCATTTTAGGAAAATCTATATTATATACTTATTTTTAAAATGTACTATAATATTTCTAACATATAATATTTCTAACGTATTTTTATCAAAATATAAAATTTTTAATATAGACTTACTTGCTGATTGACAATCTTCCAGGTGCACGTGAGCATACAGAGTAGTCTACAGAATCGTTTTATAAACCTTGGGCGCTTTGATACCATGTTGTAACGCCTCATTTTAAAAATCCCCAATTTGAAACCCTAATTTTAAAAACCCTAGAATTTTTCCCAAATTGATTTGAAATTGAGGGCCAAATAATAATTTGAAAATTTAAATATTAATTGAAAACTTTAATTGCCAATTTATCAAAATCTTGAAACCATTGCATAATTAACACAATTTATGAAACTTTAAATAATAATAAAGTTCAACGTAATAATTCAAGTCTTAAACTGAAATAAAACATTAATATCGTTTAAAAATTTACGCAAACTAATTTAGATCTTTTTCTTCGAATTCAACAATATTTTCTTCATCTGTATGTTCGCTTGCCACTGGAGGGTTCTCAATAGCAGCTATTTCTTCCTCAGACAAAAATTCACCTACATCACAAGTTAAAAACTATGAGAAATCTTAGTAAGTGAAAATACGTGGAAGTTGCAAAACTTTTACTTTTACTTTTACCAAATCTTGTTAACAGTTACAGACTGGTTGAAAGTCAACCTTCTTTTAAGACTTAGCCATCTCTGGCTTCGCCCTCTTTTACTTTTAAGACTTAGCCATTTCTGGCTTCGTCAATTTTTACTTTTAACGATCAAGCTCTTGCTATCACGTATTTGCCGTCAATTCCATCATTTTCATACACATGCAAATGTCCTACCAATTTTATCTTTTTAAACAATTCTTGTAACGCCCCGAGTTATCTGAACCCCGTTCGCTACTCATTACTTGATCATAACTAAGAAATTTCGAATAAATTTAAAACTTCATTCGACATTCAAAATTTGACATTTTCTAAACGTTCAAAACATTTGAAAACTTTGCAGCGGAAAATTATTTAAAACTACAATGGGGATTTAACTAGCTGTGAAAATATTGTTGGAAAGATTAATGGAAATGTTTAAAGTATTCGGTCAAGAGAAAATAAGGTTTTAAATGATGGACTACTCAAGGAATTACAAAAGTCGAATTCATCTGCCGACGACAAAGTCAACGGAAGGAAACGGAACGAGGTTCCTGCCGATGACGTCACGAGTTGAACTCGTCTGCCGACGACTAGTCAACGGAAGGAGCAGAAGCAGAAAACCAAAGGCTTCTGCCGATGACGTCTACACAACTTCACCCACAACTTCATCTGCCGATGAAATCATGGTAACTTCACACACCACTTCATCTGCCGATGAAGTTAACATAACTTCATCTGCCGATGAAGTCAGCGCAATATCATCTCTCAATAGACAAACACACGTCATCTTCCGATAACAACAATATGACTCCACGCCTTCCGATTCGCTAAACGACAAACGGGTTTCTCCCTCTTCCGATGGAATGGACTACATCTGCCGACACGTGCTACTCACGTAACACCTTAAAGCATCTACTGATAGACTATAAAATTTACATCTTCCGATGGCTTTTCTGAAGACATCTTCCGATAGAATTTAAAATTTACTCAACATCTACCGACAGATATCATCTGTCGATAAAGAGCAAAACAACAACTCTAATCGCTTCACTTGCAAATCCAGTAATAAACCAACAGAATACTAAATTCAGAGAAAACTAAGAATACTTTTGAAAACTTCAAGTAACTCATTCTTGCTAAAACTAACCAGAGACAATCCAAACCTTTGTGTCACTAGAAACTCATAAGTACTATCTTGAAATCCCAACAGAATATCGTTATCAGAAAAGAAACTCAAAAGCGAATTCCAAAACATTAAAATTTCTATTGTCATGAAAGCTCAGTATAATAAATTTGAAATACTTTCAATTAATCTTTGTTAGTCAATGACACCAGTCAAACCGCCCCATCAGATGCCTGACCGTTGCACAGCCGTGCTCCACCAACCTCATCTACTCGGTTATGCTCTCAGGGAAATCACCTGCTGTATCCTCAACACCTACATCACAAAACTCATCTATTAGCCTAATGCTAAGCAAGTAAAGCATTAATGAAATGTATGCTGAAACATAAACCCTGATCATGCAGTTTCTAATTTTTTTCAACTCAGTTGTGCATCGTTCATAAACTGGTCTGATCCCTAAGTTCCCTTGGGAGTGGGATCGGTTCTCCCAATGTAATAAATCCTCTACTCAGTTAAGGGGCGGATTACTTCCCTTAACAGCTAATACAGATCCCTTAATTCCCTTGGGAGTGGGATCGGTTCTCCCAATGTAATAAATCCTCTACTCAGTTAAGGGGCGGATTACTTCCCTTAACAGCTACTCTGTTTCATTCAATTCATACTCATCATAACCTTGCACATAAATTCATTTTCGTAATTCTTCAAAAACTTAATGCATGACATAAAGAAAAGAAACACTCAAACATGCATAAACCTACTGTTTTGTGATGTAGGCCCGAAGGCTCACACATTACTTTACTTACCTGGCTCCTGGAAATCGCTCGGCTATATGCTACTCCAAAAATCTGCTCACCTAAAACCATTGACAGATTATGGATTAGATCTCCACTAAACTTTACCTAACTATTGAAGTCTAAGGAAGCCAGTTTGGGGCTCTACTGATTAAGCATTCCCGATACATCACTAAACCCCAAAACCCAAATCTCTCACCCGCAGCTTATCGAAGATACATACATTGCAATCCTTCAGCTACCCTAGCACTAGAACGGCAAGTAGTTGATTCAAAACTCACCTTGGTTGGGGAAAACCGGAGGGGAAATCGCCCAGAGGTAGTCTGCTTGAGCTGAGAGGTAAGAGTAATAAAACAGTGGCGGCTAAACCTCACTAAACCTTTCCTTAAATACCTTATCCACAATATAAATTCGCAATTACCATCTTGCCCCTGCCTAGTCATTTACAACCTAATCAACATTTCACTAAATTTTAACCATAAAAATTATATACCACCGTTTAATAACTTATTTTGATTTATTGAAACCGGGTGCTACAATCTACCCTCCTTAAAAGAATTTTGTCCTCAAAATTCAGTACCTGAATAACTCCGGATGTTGATCCATCATGTCTTGCTGGCGTTCCCAAGTTGTCTCCTCCAAGTTCTGGTTGTGCCATAAGACTTTCACTAGTGGCACTTCTTTGTTGCGCAATACCTTCACTGTATAATCTAGAATCTTTACTGGCTTTTCTTCATAGGTGAGTGTAGGTTGAATCTCAATGTTCTGCTGTTCAACGACATGAGTTGGATCCCGTATACACTTCTTTAGCATAGAGACATGGAACACATCATGTATTCCTTCCATAGAAGCTGGTAGCTGTAATTGATAGGCTGCTTTCCCAACTCTCTTCAGGATAGTGAACGGTCCAATAAATCTGGGGTTCAACTTTCCTCTTTTTCCAAATCTCACGAATCCTTTGAAAGGTGACACCTTAAGGAAAACTTCATCCTCTACTTCAAATTCCAGTTCTCTTCTCCTCTTGTCTGCATAGCTTTTCTGTCGGCTTTGAGCTGTCAAAATTCTCTGTCGGATGAGGGCAATCTTCTCCACTGTTTGCTGCACGATATCAGGACCTAGTAGTTGTGCTTCACCAACTTCATCCCAGTACAAAGGTGATCTGCATTTTCGTCCATATAATGCCTCATACGGTGCCATTCCTATTGTCGCCTGAAAACTGTTGTTGTAAGAGAACTCTACCAATGGTAAATACTTACTCCAAGATCCTTGAAAATCTAATATGCACGCTCGGAGCATATCCTCTAAGGTCTGAATAGTTCTCTCGGATTGTCCATCTGTTTGAGGGTGAAAGGCTGTGCTAAAGTTAAGTTGTGTTCCCATAGCCTTATGCAAACTTTTCCAAAACTTAGATGTAAATCTAGAGTCTCGGTCTGAAACTATAGTGCTTGGAACTCCATGCAATCTAATGATCTCTTGCACATACAACTCTGCTAGTTGATCCATCGAATATGTTATCTTAATGGGCAGAAAATGGGCGGATTTGGTCAAACGATCAACTATTACCCAAATTGCATCGTGTCCTTTTGCTGTTCTAGGCAATCCTGTAACAAAATCCATTGTCACTTGTTCCCACTTCCATTCCGGAACTGGTAGGGGTTGCAATGTCCCTGCAGGCCTCTGATGTTCAGCTTTGACCTGCTGGCAGACCAAACATGACTCCACGTACTCCGCCACACATCTTTTCATACTTGGCCACCAAAAATGCTGCTTGAGATCTCTGTACATCTTAGTACTTCCAGGATGAATAGAGAGTCTAGAAGAATGAGCCTCGGATAGAATTTCCTTTCGAAGCTCGACATTAGCTGGAACAAACCATCTATTTCTAAACTTAAGAATTCCATCAGCCGAGCAGTTGAAATCTGTCTTGACAGTAGAATCTATGTACAGCTTATACTTATTGCATTCAGCGTCATTCATTTGAACTTCCTTTATTCTCCCCAAAATAGTAGGCCTCAAAGATATGGCCGAAAGCATGGCTGACACGCTAGATACTGCTTCAAGGTTAAACCTTAGGAATTCAGTCTCTAAGGCTATCGGTATGTCTAGAATCAACGTAGAAACCGATGGAGTCACCCTGCTCAAAGCGTCTGCCACTACATTCGCTTTACCGGGATGATACTTAATCTCAAAGTCATAGTCTTTTACAAATTCCAACCATCTACGTTGCCTCATGTTTAGCTCCTTCTGTGTGAAAATGTACTTCAGACTCTTATGATCTGAAAATATTTCGCAAGTTTGTCCATACAGGTAGTGCCTCCAAATCTTTAATGCAAAAACCACTGCAGCTAATTCTAAGTCATGAGTAGGATAATTCTTCTCGTGCACTTTTAATTGCCTAGATGCATAAGTTATAACTTTTCCGTTTTGCATCAAAACACAGCCAAGTCCAATTTTGGAAGCATCGCAATAAATACTAAACTTACCATTTTCAACAGGAAGGGTTAGTATAGGTGCATTGGTCAATTTCTGCTTTAAGGTTTGGAAACTGAACTCACACTTATCAGTCCAAATATACTTTACATTTTTCCTTGTTAACATAGTGAGGGGTGTGACAATCTTCGAAAACCCCTCAATGAACTTTCTGTAGTACCCTGCTAGTCCAAGAAAGCTCCTGATATCTGTAGCATTCTTCGGTTGGGGCCATTCCTTAACTGCTTGAACTTTAGCTAGATCGACAGATATTCCATCACCAGAGATCACGTGACCAAGAAAGTGAACTCTGTCCAACCAAAATTCACACTTGGAAAACTTAGCATAAAGTTTGTGCTGTCTTAGTAACTCCAACACCAAACCCAAATGCCTTGCATGCTCGTCCTCAGTTTTAGAGTAGATTAGGATGTCATCAATGAATACAATAACAAACTTATCTAAATACTCACGAAACACCCTATTCATGAGATCCATGAAGGCTGCTGGTGCATTTGTCAAACCAAAAGACATAACCAAAAACTCATAGTGTCCATACCTTGTACGAAAAGCAGTCTTTGGGATGTCTTCGGATTTAACCTTCAATTGGTAATAACCGGACCTTAAGTCAATCTTAGAGAAAACTCTCGCACCCTTAAGTTGGTCAAATAAGTCGTCAATCCTCGGTAGAGGGTACTTATTCTTGACAGTTAACTTATTCAATTCTCTATAATCAATGCACATACGCATTGATCCATCCTTCTTTTTGACAAAGAGGACAGGTGCACCCCACGGTGAGAAGCTTGGGCGTATGAATCCCTTCTCCAACAAGTCCTCCAACTGTTTCTTTAACTCTTTAAGTTCTGTTGGTGCTAGTCTATATGGATTTTTAGACACAGGCTCGGCTCCGGGGTAAACATCTACAACAAATTCGATTTCTCTATCAGGTGGTAAACCAGGAAGGTCATCTAAAAACACTTCAGGAAAGTCTCGGACAGTTAGGACATTCTGAGGATTTGCCTTTCCTACAAGCCGTGCGTCTAAAACGCTAGCTAAGAAGCACAAATACCTTCTACACAGGGAAGGTCTAGTGTTAATGGAAGTCATCACAGACATCACCTCACTCTTCCTTGAGGCCTGAAAGGTATGTTTCAAATTACCAGGGGGTTGGAAACTAACTATTCTAGTCCTACAATCAATTGTGGCATAATGTTGAAACAACCAATCCATTCCTAGGATTACATCAAATCCCATTATGTCCATAATAATGAGATCGGCAGGTAAATTCATGTTCCCTACCAATACATTGCTATCAGGAATTACTTGGTTAGAGTGCATATGTTCACCAGAGGGTAAGGCAACATCAAATACATGCACAGTAGAGGTAAGCTTTACATCTAACTTATCAGCAAATGTCAATGCTACGAATGAATGTGTTGCACCAGAATCTATCAATGTAAAAGTGGGTAGGGAATTGACCAGTATAGTACCTGACACCACAGCAGGCTGCTCATCATCGCCTGGCTCAACCATTGAGAATATTCTTGGCTTAATCACAGCAGGGCCATTCTTCAAGGCCGGACAGTCTCTGTTAAAGTGACCAACCTTGCCGCAGTTGAAACACCGAGTGACTCTGGGTCTCGGGCAATCTCTGAAAGCATGCCCAACTTCATCACAATTGAAACACTTTCCCGATCCAAACCTGCATTCACCCAAATGACTTTTCAGACACTTCGGACACTGGGGATACTTCTGACTATCCGGTACCTTCCTCCTTGATCTTTGGCTATTCTGGCCTTCATTCGGCCTCTTCATCCCTCTCTGTTGTTGTGGTTGAACAAACCTTTGTGGGACTTCCTTTGTTCCAGCACACATCCTTTCAGCCTCTTCCACTTCCAGAGCAGTGGACACTACTTCACTTAACGCCAAACCTTTAATACCGCAAAATTTAACTCCTCGGTAAATTTCTGGTTTCAGTCCATGCACAAACTTGAACACCTTATCCTCGTCTTTGTGAGCAAAGTGTCCAGCAAACCTGGACAGGGACTCAAACTGCCTACTATACTCGGCCACAGATCCTGTCTGCTTCAAGTTCAGAAACTCCAACTTCTTTGCAGTTTGGACGGTGCTATTGAAATACTTCCCGTAGAAAATGTCTTTGAATCGTGACCATTGCATTGTCAAAACATCTGTGGTGGTTTCTATTGTCTCCCACCAGAGCTGAGCTTCTCCAGCCAAATGAAAGGTTGCCAATGTGACTTTCTCTTCTTCTCCTATGTTGGCACACCTGAACATACTTTCAATCTTCCTAAGCCATCCCTCAGCAATGACTGGATCGGAGGAATGTCCATCAAATGTGGGTGGTCTCAGTCTCCGGAATCTATCTCCAGAATGTTCACTGTTAGAACCTGAGTTAGCACTTCCTTGTGCTTCCCGATTCAACAGCACTCCTAATTGATCAGATTGTTGACGCACAATATCAGTCTGCTGACGCATTAATTCTGTCAGCTGCCTAATTACACTAGAGTCCTCCTCACGTCTAGGACTTGGTATCTCTCTTGGTATTCTTGGTCTTCTTGGGCGCCTAGCCATTTTACTAATTTCCTGCACAGGGTTAACTACTCTCATAAACATTTTATAACTAAAGCTAACATAAACACTTACAGTTGTTGGAGTACTTCCATGCAACGATTGGCACTGATGAGTAATCTTTTGAACGGTTTAACTGAATGTCTCTGATACCATACTGTAACGCCCCGAGTTATCTGAACCCGGTTCGCTACTCATTACTTGATCATAACTAAGAAATTTCGAATAAATTTAAAACTTCATTCGACATTCAAAATTTGACATTTTCTAAACGTTCAAAACATTTGAAAACTTTGCAGCGGAAAATTATTTAAAACTACAATGGGGATTTAACTAGCTGTGAAAATATTGTTGGAAAGATTAATGGAAATGTTTAAAGTATTCGGTCAAGAGAAAATAGGGTTTTAAATGATGGACTACTCAAGGAATTACAAAAGTCGAATTCATCTGCCGACGACAAAGTCAACGGAAGGAAACGGAACGAGGTTCCTGCTGATGACGTCACGAGTTGAACTCGTCTGCCGACGACTAGTCAACGGAAGGAGCAGAAGCAGAAAACCAAAGGCTTCTGCCGATGACGTCTACACAACTTCACCCACAACTTCATCTGCCGATGAAATCATGGTAACTTCACACACCACTTCATCTGCCGATGAAGTTAACATAACTTCATCTGCCGATGAAGTCAGCGCAATATCATCTCTCAATAGACAAACACACGTCATCTTCCGATAACAACAATATGACTCCACGCCTTCCGATTCGCTAAACGACAAACGGATTTCTCCCTCTTCCGATGGAATGGACTACATCTGCCGACACGTGCTACTCACGTAACTCCTTAAAGCATCTACTGATAGACTATAAAATTTACATCTTCCGATGGCTTTTCTGAAGACATCTTCCGATAGAATTTAAAATTTACTCAACATCTACCGACAGATATCATCTGTCGATAAAGAGCAAAACAACAACTCTAATCGCTTCACTTGCAAATCCAGTAATAAACCAACAGAATACTAAATTCAGAGAAAACTAAGAATACTTTTGAAAACTTCAAGTAACTCATTCTTGCTAAAACTAACCAGAGACAATCCAAACCTTTGTGTCACTAGAAACTCATAAGTACTATCTTGAAATCCCAACAGAATATCGTTATCAGAAAAGAAACTCAAAAGCGAATTCCAAAACATTAAAATTTCTACTGTCATGAAAGCTCAGTATAATAAATTTGAAATACTGTCAATTAATCTTTGTTAGTCAATGACACCAGTCAAACCGCCCCATCAGATGCCTGACCGTTGCACAGCCGTGCTCCACCAACCTCATCTACTCGGTTATGCTCTCAGGGAAATCACCTGCTGTATCCTCAACACCTACATCACAAAACTCATCTATTAGCCTAATGCTAAGCAAGTAAAGCATTAATGAAATGTATGCTGAAACATAAACCCTGATCATGCAGTTTCTAATTTTTTTCAACTCAGTTGTGCATCGTTCATAAACTGGTCTGATCCCTAAGTTCCCTTGGGAGTGGGATCGGTTCTCCCAATGTAATAAATCCTCTACTCAGTTAAGGGGCGGATTACTTCCCTTAACAGCTAATACAGATCCCTTAATTCCCTTGGGAGTGGGATCAGTTCTCCCAATGTAATAAATCCTCTACTCAGTTAAGGGGCGGATTACTTCCCTTAACAGCTACTCTGTTTCATTCAATTCATACTCATCATAACCTTGCACATAAATTCATTTTCGTAATTCTTCAAAAACTTAATGCATGATATAAAGAAAAGAAACACTCAAACATGTATAAACCTACTGTTTTGTGATGTAGGCCCGAAGGCTCACACATTACTTTACTTACCTGGCTCTTGGAAATCGCTCGGCTATATGCTACTCCAAAAATCTGCTCACCTAAAACCATTGACAGATTATGGATTAGATCTCCACTAAACTTTACCTAACTACTGAAGTCTAAGGAAGCCAGTTTGGGGCTCTACTGATTAAGCATTCCCGATACATCACTAAACCCCAAAACCCAAATCTCTCACCCGCAGCTTATCGAAGATACATACATTGCAATCCTTCAGCTACCCTAGCACTAGAACGGCAAGTAGTTGATTCAAAACTCACCTTGGTTGGGGAAAACCGGAGGGGAAATCGCCCAGAGGTAGTCTGCTTGAGCTGAGAGGTAAGAGTAATAAAACAGTGGCGGCTAAACCTCACTAAACCTTTCCTTAAATACCTTATCCACAATATAAATTCGCAATTACCATCTTGCCCCTGCCTAGTCATTTACAACCTAATCAACATTTCACTAAATTTTAACCATAAAAATTATATACCACCGTTTAATAACTTATTTTGATTTATTGAAACCGGGTGCTACAATTCTATGTCGATATTCTAACATGTGTGCTCAACCATAAAAAAACGTGTAATAAAATAAATCAGTAATAAAGAAAATAATATCTATCTTGTGATGTAGAGTTGTAGCCAAAATGTTGTAAAACGTTGTATTTACACTTACCTGGATTCCGAGCAGTTAGGGTTTATAGGGATTTTTCCAATATCCAATATTTCAATAATATCATGTTTAATTAAAATCTTGGTATTAATTTCTATTTAAATAAATCTAAGCTGACAGAGTTTGGGCAGAATTTTCTTAAGTGTGATCGTGGGTCGAATCGGGTCGATTTTTGACAACCTCCAGGAGTTTTTCTTCCTAAATAAAATTTCTAATATTATTTTTCCACTTTAATAAATCAATTTCACAACAATTTAGGTAGAAATTCCTTACCGGTTAAATCTTCGATCAGTCTGGTTTGATTCAGGTGGAAATTTGGTTTGGGCCGATTTGGGTCGGATGAACAGTACTGGGTCGGGTGTGAACAGTACCGGTTCGGTTCGGTTTGGACTATTCTGGTCTGGTTGGGTTTGGCTGCAAAGAACCGGTCTGGTTCAGATTTTTTGGTTGGTCAGTTCAATCCTTTTAAAAGAACCGGTTCAGTTTTAAAATAAAACTGAACCACCCTCTTCCTGTTCTTCTTCTTCGTGAGAGCAGAGAGCAGAAAGAGAGCTTCTCTCTCTGCGATGTCGAACGGCGACCAGAGAGAGAGGGAGAGCTCGAGTGGCCGAGAGGGAGGGAGGTCGAAATTCGGCCGGTCGATGATGGAGGGCGTCGGCGGAGAAGAGAGGGTTTCGACGGAGAGGAGTTTGGTCGAGGAATAGATTTTTGCCGGTGAGTTTCGACCGAGGGAAGCTTCGTCGGAGCTCGATCGTTTGTTCGGGAAAAGCTTCTCGCTGCCGAGAAATGAAGCTCGGTTGAGAGAGAAAGCTTCGCCGGAAAAATGTTCGGCCGAGGGAGAAAGTTTCACCTGAGGGAAGTTCGGTTGAAGTTCGGCGCTGTTCATGGTGGTCGGAGGTCGGGTTGGGTTTTCCGACGAGGTAAGTTTCTTTGCTCTCTGATTTCAGAATGAATGTGTTGGTTGGTAAGGTTTTTCTTCCTCACCGATCAACGATTTAAAGAGAAATATCCCAACATTTCCTTAAATGTTGGTAGATGAATTAGGTAGGTATAAATTTTTGTGTTGGTTTGTCCTCCTATCCCAACTGAATTTGTCAAAACGTTGGTGTCATATTTTTAGAGTGTTACACATATAATATTTGATGAACCAAGAAAGTCTTCATCTTGACTCGCCATAGATTGAAATCATTCTCGCTCGTGAATTTTTCAACTTTGAATCTCGTCATTAAAAGCAAAACAAACAATCCACGTTCACCGCATTAATTATTGTGATTTAAAACTAATCACACCCCAAGAAATAACCAAGATTGAAACCGAAGAATGAAAGAAGAAATCAAGATATGAGAATTTACGTGGTTCGACCAAAATCATCCTACGTCTACGACACAAAATTTCAGTAGCAAATTTTATTAGAGAATCTAGAAAATTAGAATTTCTGTAATGCTACAGCATCACGCGCAACATCACCCCTAAAAATTACAAGAAAAGTAACGTTTCCCGAGAGATCCCACTCACCCTTTTCTTTCACTCTTATTTTCTCTGTGACTCTGCTTTTCTATCTCAGATCTGATTTCCCTTTTTATTTATTCTTATTTCAAATAGATTAATATAAATTAAACAAGGATACCATAACTATAAAATCTAGATGCAAATCTAATTCAAAAAAAGATTTGAATTAAACCAAATCAAAATGACCAACCAACAATTAACTATTGTCTAAGTTTAATACCCTGACAAGCATACAAATGTACTTGAAAATCTATTTTATGTCAGAGAATCTTACAAATTTAATTGTTCTCAAAACATTTCCTATGTTTTATTGCAAACATGTAAGTTTTAGGCTTGTATCTGTCCCTCGCTGCATTTAAAACACCGTATGCCAAGAGTTCCTTTTGTATGTGTACAAATTAGGGGTGGGCACGGGCCGGTTCTGTCCGGTCCTGAGCTTGGATTGAACCGGCCAGAACGGTTTCGGGATTTTTAATCCCGAAACCTGGACTGGACCGAAAATTTTGGTCCATGGTCCAGTCTCGGTTCGGTCCCGGTTCCGCCCAAACTTTTTTTTTTTTTCAAAGAAAAAATTCGCTCATTTCGCTTAACAAATCTCTCTAGCAGTGAAGAAAAAAGCGTTAGAACTCAAGGACTTCCGACTTTGCTCCTTTTCAGACCCAGTAATTGATAAATTTTCACTGAACTTTCAGCATTGACCTCCACATTCCGCAACATCCATCTCCAAACAGCATGGAAAAATAGACCAATTTCATGTCCAGACATTTAAGGATATGTTTCCAGTTTTTTTTTACGTTTGAATCGAACGAAAAACAGAGGGGAAAGCATTTGAATCGACTACATTTCTATTCGTATCTTGATCTATAAAGAGCAAAGCAACCAGTAAACTCAAAAAAATGTTGAATTTGATAACGAACAACCCAGACCTAGTTTGCAATCACTAAACTTGCAGTCAAGCAGATGGATTTCAGAAAGGACAATACTTTCATATTCAAAATAGCACAACTCACATCAAATCTTGGAGACTGTTGGCGAGAAAAGGGTACTCGTTTCTTCGGCTAAGACGAAGCGCATAGAGAAGATATCAAGACAGAGAGATTAGAGATATGTCTTCCCTCGCGAGCTTCTTCCTCCACCCTCGCCCTCGCCCTCAAAGAGAGATTCACGTCTCCCATGTTTCCTTGTGTGTCGAAAGAGAGAGAGAGAGAGAGAGAGAGAGGTTGTAGTGCATTCCCCACCACGGTGTTAGGGTCGGAGGTCGGGACTCGGGACTTCGCGTTCGCCTGGTGTTCGCGTTGGGATACTGGCCACTGGGATAGCAGAGCACAACAACAACAAGACGCAAGTGAGCAGTAGAGATCGGGCGAATTTCTATTAAATTCGGTCCTTCGGCCCAGTCCCGGTTCTTCGGGAAATCAGGCTGTGGACCGAGGACCGAACCGCGGTCCATCACCCATGGACCGAAACCGGACCAAAACCTCTGGTCCGGTGCGGTCCGCGGTCCGCGGTCCGGTTCTACCCACCCATAGTACAAATTCTGCATGTGAATGCATGCATGTATACATGTATGTGTGTAAGATCATAATCTTCTGCATCTTTGGAGTGACAAACCTAATTAAATTTGCACACATTTGAAATTCCACTAATAAATGTCGTCCATTGCTATATAATGACATGAATGCTCCAGACATAAGTCCTAAAAGACGGGCACATACAGCCTATAATAAGTCAACAAGCTAGGTTGTCCATTTATATTTGTTTTTCAGGTAGAGAAGTACAAGGTCTAATTATTCTGAAGCTACAATTAGGATGAATAGAAAGATTAAATCCTAGGAATTAGCAAAAATAATTTAAAAAAAAATTAAAAAGAATAATATAAATATGAACGTAAAAAGGTAGAAGGATCAGCCGACAAAGAGACATTTCTCGTTTTGTCGGAAACATTAACAAAATAAAAGTGGCTTAAAAGATAATTGAGTAAATTAGTGTAGTTATCGTCATTATGAGGACCTAGTTTTAGGTAAACTGTCTGGTGGCGTAAAAAGAATGAAGTAACTAATAGGTTCGTAGGGTAAGCTTTTATAGAGACTGCTAACGCAATCTCCAATGGTCCAATTACTAGATGTAGCATGCAATCAATTGAGGTGTAAAAATCTGCATGGTTCAAGTAGAAGAATATTAGTTCAAGCAGCTGTTTGTTTAATCCATTTCAAATCACACAAATAATAAACATAAAAATTAAAATTCCATAAAACAATCTGATGAAGATTATAAATAAACCTTTTTCATATTTGATTTTTGTTTCTAACATTGTTCCAAACTAATACAATGGGAAATGATTATTATGAATATTGAAGAAGTATGAAAGTGACTTGATAATTCTTACGTAATCATTTGGTCCTGTCCCAACCAATATGGCTACTTCAGCTTGGCCTCAAAATTTGAATTTGGGACAGAGATCACAAATGAGTTGATCGAGATGAATGGAACCTATAAAATTCTGCCTTACCAAGCTTATTAAGTATAACAAGTCTGACGAGTCTAACGAGTCAAGCCTAATAAATTTATTCAAAATTTTTTTTAACCTGAGTCAGCTCGCGACCCAATAGCCTAACGAGTCAAGTCTAACAAATCATACATAAATAAATATTTTCAATAATTTTAAAGAGATAATTAAATTGATAGAATTTGAGAGAAAAATGATGAAAAGTAGGAAAAAGTAGGCCCCCATAGATAGAGAAGTGGGGTCTGCTCATTAATTTTATGGAATTTGAGAGAGCTTGGACCTCGGCTTGGGAGCACGTGGGCTCACGAGGCTTGGATGATAGGCTTGGCTCGACCCGTCGTTCGGAACCGGGTCTGGCTCGGCGCGTTACTGTAGCGTGCCGAGTGGAGCTCAGCCCGTTACAGTAGCCAATTCGCCCTTTTGCCAACTCTAATTTAGGCTAGGAACAATTTCAATATCTTCATAATGAATTCAAGTGTCAGTCTTTTTGCGATGTTGCGCATGAACAAAATTTAAAGATCAAATATGTAATGGCTGCCACCTCATGTATTTATGGTTAGGAAATGAATTGTCCTAAATTAGGATTTACTTCCCTTTTTGTGGCTGTTACGTATGGAAAATCTCTCCCCACGAGCTTTATACCCTTCTCTCCCTCTCCCTCTCCCTCTATTATTCCTCCCATAATTTCTTTCTTCTTTGTTTCTCTTTCTTTCAGACCTCCATCTCTAGCAGAAAAGAAAACGTTTCCATGACTTTAGGAAAAATTATCTCTTCTTTCTTGGCGACTCTGAGTTCTAAAATTGTTAAAGTTAGAATTTGGTGTGACCCGAATTCTAGTTGGGCCGGGTTAGCCCGTATATCAATAATAGGGTTTTACGTTTTCTCTATATATTGATGTTTGAGTCTCAAAATTTATTGTACCGAATTTGATATTAGTGATTCTCTTCTCTGCCTGTGATTTTTTTCCTTTCTAGGGTTTCTACGTAAAATTCGGTGTCCATTATTTTCTCGTTTTTCTTTTTCGATTTCTCGATCGTTCGTTACAGGTGGATTAGGGCGTGTAATCCTAACAACTGGTATTAAAACTTCAGGTTGAAGCGGTTTTCGAAAATCAGAGTTTGATTATTCGAAGGTATCGAATGATTTTACATGTTGGCAATTTCGGTGCTTGAAATTTGCACAAGGAGAAAAAGAAAATAGAAAAGAAATTTAATTTCTTTTCGTAGATTTGTTCTCTGCTGTGTGAAGAACAAATTTAGGGAAATAAAAAAAGGTAAAACGAAAAGGTGAAAAAGAAAAGTTTTTTTCTCACTTTTCTTCTAGGTTGTCTTCTTCACCACGAAGAAGAACAGAGAGCTCTGTTCTTCTTGCTGAAAAGAACCGCGAAGAAGAACTGTCCGCCGCGAAGAGAGAAATCTGCCCACTGGTCAGCCGACCATCGTCAAACAGAGAAGCCGCAGACCGCTGCTTCACCATGAGAAGCCCACTGCGCTGTGCCGACGACGCTCTATTCTCGCACGCCGCCGCTTCTTGCCACTGCCATCTGCCTAGAACAGAACTACCATGACGCGTTTGTCGTTCAACAGGTTGTCACCATCGCAAACTGTCATCTGAAGAACAGATCGCCGCCGAGCAAAACAGAGCAGCTCTAGCACCGTCAATCATCCGTCGGCCGAAGAAGAACAGAGAAGTCCGACCATTCTTCAGCATCTCCCCTCCATTCTGCAAACTGACCGTGCAAACAACCATCGACGATTGTTTTCTTGGTTGATTAAGTGACAAACAGAGACAAAACATTTATTTTTTTTCTTGGGTTATTTAGATTGATTATTGGGTTGAATAATTAATCAAAAAATTATCTGTTTGTTGGGCGATTTTTTGGTTTAGAATATTTTGCAGGATTTATTCTGATTTCAAAAGAGAGCAATTTTTGGGTTTGAATATTTTTTGACATTGATTTTTGATAACGATGACAGGCAAGGATAACACATGACATATTATTGCAAAATTCGATGGGACAGTTTCATTCTTGAGAATGCAAATCGAGGATTACTTGTACGGAAAACACTTCATCTTCCATTGAGTGCGAAACCAGAGAAGATGGAAGACGGTGAATAGAATCTCCTTGATAGACAGGTTTTAGTAGTCGTTTGATTGACACTAGCCAAATGTGTTGCTCACAACGTGGTGAAGGACAAGACCACCGCGAGTCTGATGAAGGCTCTATCTGATATGTACGAGAAACCCTCTACGAATAATAAGGTATTTCTTATGAAGAAGCTTTTTAATCTGAAGATGATTGATGGTACTTCTGTCGCAGCACATTTGAATGAATTCAATACGATTGTGAATTAATTGTTATATGTGGAAATTGATTTTGAAGATGAGGTTCGTGCCCTAATTTTGTTGGCGTCTTTACCGAACAGCTGAGAGCCTATGAGGGCTACAGTTAGTAACTCAGTTGGAAGTGCTAAACTAGTATTCACCAATGTGAGGGATCTAATTCTTGCCGAGGAGGTTTGTAAGATCGATTCTAGTGAAACATCGACAAGCTCAACTTTGAATGTTGAAAATAGGGGCAGGAGTCAAAGTAAAGGTCCGGCAATAGAAATCAAAGTCAGTTCAATCCCCGACGAACATTTGAGTGCTGGAATTGTGGCAAGCAAGGTCATATGAAGAAGGATTACATAGCACCAAAAAAGAATGGTAATGACACAGGCAAGGAGGTAGCCACAGTCACTGAGGAATTCTTTAGTGTGTACGACGAGGATGTCATAAATTTCACTTGCCAAGATACGAGTTGGGTAATCGATAATGGTGCTTCAATACATGCCACTTCGCGGAGAAATTTCTTTACGTCCTACACTTCGGGTGACTTTGGAAGTGTGAGGATGAGAAATGGTGGCATTGCAAAAGCCATTGGTATGAGAGATGTGCGTTTGGAGACCAACATCAGCAACACCTTGGTTTTGAGAGGTGTGAAGTACATCCCCGACATCTGCAAGAATTTGTTCTCGACTGGCAAGCTCGACGACGAAGAGTTTGACAACACCTTTCGTGATGGAAAATGGAAGCTTACTAAAGGTTCATTGATCGTGGCGAGAGAAAAAAAATGCTCCTCATTATATGTGATGCACGCGAAGATCGTGGATTCCACAGTCAATGTGGTGGGTAATAAGACTGCAAAGTTTGTGAATTCACTTTCTAAGAGAAAGGTTGAGAAGACTCGGAAGAAGTCAGGTTCTCAGATGAAGTTCAGGTTGGAATCTGAGGGAACATCAGAGCCGGTGAGTCAGCCTATTACAGATGTTTAGTCACCAGTTTCAGTTTCAGTTTCACGTCAGAATGGTATCGTCAAAGGCAGAACCATGTGGAAGATTAAAACTCTGGGACGATATGATGAAACTGTGGGTTATGCATTAAATGTGTTCGAGGGTAACGATTCCAGTGTGGAGTCTTCAACATGTTCAGATGCAGTTCGTTGCGACAACTCTGATAGTTCAGTGATACCATGGATGAGGCGATGCGATTTCTTCTCAAGTAAGTCTCTCAAGTTTAAGCAACTTAAACTTGAATGGTATCGAATGCTGAGTTGACCCATTTGGGGCCTTTTTGGTAGAGGAGTTTGTTTTTAATGGAGTTTTGCAGATTTGTTTCATTGCCGGAATTTCCTTGAAGGTGGAGATTGTCAGAGTTCAGTGTTATGGATTCGGTTGGGTTGGGCCGAGTAGCCTGTTGGATCTCTCATATGGAATTCATGTCAAGGTAAAGTTTGTTAGAATTTAGTGTGACCCGAATTCTAGTTGGGCCAGGTCAGACCCGTATATCAATAATAGGATTTTACATTTTATCTATATATTGATTCTTGAGTCGCAAAACGCATTGTACTAAATTTGATATTAGTGATTCTCTCCTCTGCTCGTAGTTTTTTTTCTTTCTAGGGTTTCCACGTAAAATTTGGTGTCTATTATTTTCTAGTTTTTCTTTTTCGGTTTCTCAATCGTTCGTTACAGGTGAATTATGGCGTCTAATCCTAACAGTTAAAGGGAAACCCACCACTTTTTCCTAGTTTTATCTATTTTGTGCAACCCATTGTGCATGAGCCGTAAAAAATTGTGATTTTCAATTAATTAAATTGGTTTGTTTGGTAATCAAAGTGCTAGTCCTGACATCATGGTATTAGAGCATTAGGTTAACTATTCCTAAGAATTACAAGATTTGTATTATTAGGAATCTGATCTCTTGGACTAGAAAAATTGAGAGCGATGAGGTTGAGAGTCATGGCCACAACGTAGATGGTGTTTAGAATGTTGTGCTGAAATTTGTCTTTATGAGCTACATAGATTTGATATTAATAAAATTTATTTTGGATTTGATGGATGGATAAAGGAAAATCATCTTGCACTCATTGCGAGACTGATCCTTCAAAGAGGAAGTTTGGGAAACTTATGAAAGAGAATAACAGGATCTTAAAGGTAAAGTAGGAAATAAAGAGAAAGTTGGTCTACGAGAAAAAAAGGAAAATAAATTTTCCAAGGAAGAAAAAGGGGAAAATAGTATTCAAGATGGGAATACAAGAAAAAGTGTACTAAAATTAAATGTCTTTGTTGTTATTCAGAAATGTTTTATTGTAAAGGGTATCAAAAGTAAAAGAAGGAGAAATAGTGGATTTAGAGGAATCAAATTTTGATGATATTTCTTTTTATTTCGAAACATATTATGGAAGAAGAAGAGGGAGAGAGTAAAAGAATACCTTTGAAAAAGGTAGAAATTCAAGGAGGAGAATATTGTGACGAGGAAAAACACAAATGAGAGGGCATGTCCCTATAGGCCTTGGTGAAGGCATGACCATTATACCTAACATTATCTTTTTAATAGATAAAACTCTCTCTTTGAATGATATTGAATAAGTAAATTATTTATAGAATTAAGTTAATTTTAATTTCGATCACAAATTCTTGCAAGGAGTGGAGAATGTAATTATCCTGGTTAAAAAATTACAATCAGAGCAACTAAATATGAATAGAGTGATATAAAACATTTCATATGATAAAAGTGAAAATTTACTTATTGGAGCGCGTGTGAATTTAAATTTAATAACAAATGCTATGTTGCTCGAATAATTCTTAAATTTTACATTGCTATATTAAACACATAAAGAAAGAGAATGACTTTCAAATAAAAGTTATTTAATTTTAAAGTTGATTTATCTATATTTGTTTTAATTTTTTTTTTTTTTTTTTTTTTTTTTTTTTTTTTTTTTTTTTTTTTTTTTTTTTTTTTTTTTTTTTTTTTTTTTTTTTTTTTTTTTTTTTTTTTTTTTTTTTTTTTTTTTTTTTTTTTTTTTTTTTTTTTTTTTTTTTTTTTTTTTTTTTTTTTTTTTTTTTTTTTTTTTTTTTTTTTTTTTTTTTTTTTTTTTTTTTTTTTTTTTTTTTTTTTTTTTTTTTTTTTTTTTTTTTTTTTTTTTTTTTTTTTTTTTTTTTTTTTTTTTTTTTTTTTTTTTTTTTTTTTTTTTTTTTTTTTTTTTTTTTTTTTTTTTTTTTTTTTTTTTTTTTTTTTTTTTTTTTTTTTTTTTTTTTTTTTTTTTTTTTTTTTTTTTTTTTTTTTTTTTTTTTTTTTTTTTTTTTTTTTTTTTTTTTTTTTTTTTTTTTTTTTTTTTTTTTTTTTTTTTTTTTTTTTTTTTTTTTTTTTTTTTTTTTTTTTTTTTTTTTTTTTTTTTTTTTTTAACTTGCACTGTTTCGGTAAATCACTCTAAATGAGAATTTGGAGTGAGAATTTGGATAAAGTTGTGAAAGACGAAATATTTCTAACATCTTAAAGTATGTGGTCATGTAATAAATTTGACAACGAATGGAGTTGTTCCACATGTCACTATTAGACTAGTGATTAAGTGAGTGATTAAGGTATAATTAAGAGATAATTAAGGTTATCTAATCATAATTAATTATTTTGTTTAAGCTAAATATGCTTAAATGATAATATATCATGATATTGTTTTAAAATCCATGGAACAAGGGTAAATTGGTAATTTTACTGTAGCCCTAAGATCTTTCTATAAAAGGTAGAGACGGATAAAGATTAGCCATATTTCATGTCGATACAGAGGAAAAAAGAGAGAGGGAAAAGAAAATAGAAAGTGGGGAGAAAGAGAAGAAAACTATAAAATTGAAATTGAAGAATTGAGAACTGATCTTTCTATAGGATCGAAAATAACTTATTTTCTTGCTCAATCGACACTTTGTTAACGTTGTGTGTTATTTTAAAAGTCGTTCAACAACTCAATTGACACTTTAGCGTCCCGATTGACACTCTGAGACTCTTGAAATTTCTGGATTTGATTATGCGGTTGACATTAGAACTGTCCAGTCGACACTTAAAACTCTCTGAAATTTCTGCGTTAGTTCCTACGTCGATACTGTCACTGTCCGGTCAACATTTTAAACTATTTGAAATTTCTACATTAGTTTATGCGGTCGACACTAGTACTATTTGAACACTCTGTCACTTCGGTTGACACTTTAAAGGCATTTTTGCAAACATTTAACTTCAAGTTCTAAAGCATTATTGACGACTGAAAAAACTTGAGCACACATATTAAAAAGATTAAATACCAGTCTTAAAGGGTATTTTCAATGAGAAATAATGGAAGAATATTTCTTTTATTTATTATCGACATAATTATCAATTAACAAAAGCTTGAATAAAAAAATTCATCATCAAAAATACATATTAACTCTAAAACATATTTTCACTTAACAATCTCCCCCTTTTTTATGACGATAAAATAAATCCACAAGACTCTAAACTTTTTAAAACAAACGCTCCCCCTTAATTGATTGCACTATTGTCTATTGCAAGCTTTAAAAAAAAAAAAAAAAAAAAAAAAAAAAAAAAAAAAAAAAAAAAAAAAAAAAAAAAAAAAAAAAAAAAAAAAAAAAAAAAAAAAAAAAAAAAAAAAAAAAAAAAAAAAAAAAAAAAAAAAAAAAAAAAAAAAAAAAAAAAAAAAAAAAAAAAAAAAAAAAAAAAAAAAAAAAAAAAAAAAAAAAAAAAAAAAAAAAAAAAAAAAAAAAAAAAAAAAAAAAAAAAAAAAAAAAAAAAAAAAAAAAAAAAAAAAAAAAAAAAAAAAAAAAAAAAAAAAAAAAAAAAAAAAAAAAAAAAAAAAAAAAAAAAAAAAAAAAAAAAAAAAAAAAAAAAAAAAAAAAAAAAAAAAAAAAAAAAAAAAAAAAAAAAAAAAAAAAAAAAAAAAAAAAAAAAAAAAAAAAAAAAAAAAAAAAAAAAAAAAAAAAAAAAAAAAAAAAAAAAAAAAAAAAAAAAAAAAAAAAAAAAAAAAAAAAAAAAAAAAAAAAAAAAAAAAAAAAAAAAAAAAAAAAAAAAAAAAAAAAAAAAAAAAAAAAAAAAAAAAAAAAAAAAAAAAAAAAAAAAAAAAAAAAAAAAAAAAAAAAAAAAAAAAAAAAAAAAAAAAAAAAAAAAAAAAAAAAAAAAAAAAAAAAAAAAAAAAAAAAAAAAAAAAAAAAAAAAAAAAAAAAAAAAAAAAAAAAAAAAAAAAAAAAAAAAAAAAAAAAAAAAAAAAAAAAAAAAAAAAAAAAAAAAAAAAAAAAAAAAAAAAAAAAAAAAAAAAAAAAAAAAAAAAAAAAAAAAAAAAAAAAAAAAAAAAAAAAAAAAAAAAAAAAAAAAAAAAAAAAAAAAAAAAAAAAAAAAAAAAAAAAAAAAAAAAAAAAAAAAAAAAAAAAAAAAAAAAAAAAAAAAAAAAAAAAAAAAAAAAAAAAAAAAAAAAAAAAAAAAAAAAAAAAAAAAAAAAAAAAAAAAAAAAAAAAAAAAAAAAAAAAAAAAAAAAAAAAAAAAAAAAAAAAAAAAAAAAAAAAGTCGCTAAACGACAAAACCTAAATTTAGTCATCCGGTCAGTCTAACAGGGACATCCACCGGTCACTAAACGAAAAATATAAATTTAGTCATCCGGTCAGTCTAACAGGGAATCAACCGGTGACGTCAGCTGGATGATCTCCTCATCCAAACGACTTTCTCTATATCAACCGGGTGACGTTCATCCGGATGATCTCCTCATCGAATGACTTAACCCTTTACTACTCTGACGAGCAAAAGCTCGACATCAACGGGCGACTAAAACACTCGACATCATCCGATAGAAAAACAGGCACAACTCTAACTACAGACAGAAATTTTTCTTGCCTTTCCAAGACCTTTCAAGACAATTCAAACCATCCATTAATCACATCCAGTAAAAACCAAATCTTAAAACTCAACAGGTTGCTAGAATTGATAATATTCAAAATATATTCGAATACTAAACTCTCTACTCGTGAAAACTCGACCTACTCAGACTAGATCATTATCAACTAAACCTCAACATCTGCTGACACCAGTTAGCCCGCCTCAACAGTTACCAAGCCGAGACATGGATGTACTCCTCCAACCACATCAATCATCTGTGCACTCAGGAAACTCACCTGCAGTGTCCTCAACACCTACATCACAAAACTCATCTATTAGCCTCATGCTAAGTAAGTAAAGCCAACAAGAAATGAAACAACGAAATATAAATTCCTAATATGCAATTTCTACTTTCTCAACTCAGTTGCTCATGCTTCGTTTCTGTTCAGATCCCCCTGTGAAATTGGGAGTTGGATCAACTCTCCAAAGTACATACATCCCTGTCTCATTAAGGGGTGGATTAATTCCCTTAACAGTGAAACTGATTCTCCTGTTCAAATCCCCCTGTTAAATTGGAAGTTGGATCAGCTCTTCCAAAGTACATACATCCCTGTATCATTAAGGGGTGGATTAATTCCCTTAACAGTGAAACTGATTTTCATGACTGTTTCAATATGTTCAATCCTTACCATGCCAATCATGCATTCAAATTCATTTTCGTATGTTTTAAAACATGATGCATAGAATACAGATTCACACAAGTAATCATAATCCTAACGTTTTGTGATGTAGGCCCGAACGCACAAGCAAACTTCACTTACCTGGTCTCCTGGGAAGCTTGTTGAAACCTCTCCCTCGGGAGTTTGCTCAAACCTAGTTCCACAAATCGAACATTAATTTAAACTTTCGTCAAACTTCCTCCTAGCTACCCAGAAAGCTAAGGAAAATAGTTTGGAAGCCCTAATCGTAGTGCATTCCCGATTCAACTCATAAACCGAAACTAGCACTCACATACCGCATTCTCAAAACTTCATTTATCAATCCTCGACAGTTACAATGTAGCAAGAAATAGAAGCAAAACTCACCTAGTTCTGAGGAAATCGCTGGAGGGATCGAAGAGGGTCTCCTATCGCGCTCTGCTAAGCTGAGGAGCTGAGAGTGGAAGAGGAAATGAAATGAAACAGTGGCGGCTACCTCATTAACACTTCTTTTAAATACGTTATCCACAATATAAATTCGCAATTACCATCTTGCCCCTGCCTAGACTCTTAATAACCTAATCAACATTTCACTCAATTTTAAACCATAAGATTATATACCTCCGTTTAATAACTTATTTTGATTTATATTGAAACCGGGTGTTACAATCTACCCTCCTTAAAAGAATTTTGTCCTCAAAATTCAGTACCTGAATAATTCTGGATGTTGGTCCATCATGTCCTGCTGGCGCTCCCAGGTTGTCTCCTCTACATTCTGGTTGTGCCATAAGACTTTCACTAGTGGAACCTCTTTGTTGCGTAATACCTTCACTGCGTAATCCAAGATCTTTACTGGTTTCTCTTCATAGGCAAGGGTAGGACAAATTTCGAGGTCTTGCTGTTCCATGATTTGGTTGGGATCCCTTATGCACTTTTTCAACATAGAAACATGGAATACGTCATGTATTCCTTCCATAGAAGCTGGTAGCTGCAACAGATAGGCTACTCTCCCAACTCTTTTCAGAATAGTGAACGGTCCAATAAATCTGGGGTTCAACTTGCCTTTCTTCCTGAATCTGACAACTCCTTTAAATGGTGATACTTTAAGGAAAACTTCATCACCTATTTCAAACTCTAATTCTCTTCGTCTTTTATCAGCATAACTCTTCTGGCGGCTTTGAGCTGTCAAAATTCTCTGTCGGATGAGGGCAACCTTCTCTACAGTTTGTTGTACAATATTAGGACCAAGCAATTGTGCTTCACCAACTTCATCTGAGTACAAAGGAGATCTGCATTTTCGTCCATATAAGGTTTCATACGGTGTCATTCCTATTGTTGCTTGAAAACTGTTATTGTAAGAGAACTCGACCAATGGTAAATATCTACTCCAAGATCCTTGAAAATCCAATACGCATGCTCGGAGCATATCTTCTAAGGTCTGAATAGTCCTCTCGGATTGTCCATCCGTTTGAGGGTGGAAGGCTGTGCTAAAATTAAGCTGTGTTCCCATAGCCTTGTGCAGACTTTTCCAAAAATTAGATGTAAATCTGGAGTCTCGGTCTGAAACTATTGAACTTGGAACTCCATGCAATCTTACAATCTCTTGCATGTACAATTCAGCAAGCTGATCCATTGAGTAAGTTATCTTAATTGGCAGAAAATGAGCAGATTTGGTTAAACGGTCAACTATAACCCAGATTGCATCATGTCCCTTTGCTGTCCTAGGTAGTCCAACGACAAAATCCATTGTTATTTGTTCCCATTTCCATTCAGGAACTGGTAAAGGTTGCAATGTCCCTGAGGGTCTTTGATGTTCAGCCTTGACTTGCTGGCAGACCAGACATGACTCCACATACTCCGCCACACTTCTCTTCATACCTGGCCACCAATAATGTTGCTTAAGGTTTCTGTACATCTTTGTACTTCCAGGGTGAACTGAGAATCTGGAGGAATGTGCCTCAGATAGGATCTCCTTCCTAAGCTCAGTATCAGCCAGAACAAACCATCTATTTCGAAACTTGAGAATTCCATCAGCTGAGCAGTTGAAATCCGACTTATCAGTGGAATCTATGCACAAACTATACTTATTACTCTCAGTGTCATTCATTTGGACCTCCTTTATTTTCTCCAAAATAGTTGGCCTCAAAGACATGGCCGAAAGCATGGCTGACACACTTGGCACAGCTTCCAGGTTAAATCTTTGGAATTCTGTCTCTAAAGCTATCGATATGTCTAGAGTCAAAGTAGAAACTAAAGGAGTCACTCTACTCAAAGCGTCTGCCACTACATTCGCCTTGCCAGGGTGGTACTTGATCTCAAAATCATAATCTTTGACAAACTCTAACCACCTACGTTGCCTCATATTCAGTTCTTTTTGCGTGAAGATGTTACTTCAGGCTCTTATGATCCGAAAATATCTCACAGGATTGTCCATACAAGTAATGCCTCCAAATCTTAAGTGCAAATACAACTGCAGCTAATTCTAAGTCATGGGTAGGGTAGTTCTTCTCATGCGTTTTCAACTGTCTAGAGGCATAAGCTATTACTTTACCACCCTGCATTAACACACCACCAAGACCAATTTTGGAAGCATCACAGTAAATACTAAATTTACCATCTTCAGCTGGAAGGGTTAAAATTGGAGCATTGGTTAGTTTCTGTTTCAAGGTCATAAAACTATGTTCACATTCATCAGTCCATATATACTTCACATTCTTCCTGGTTAACTTAGTAAGGGGCGTAGCGATCTTTGAAAATCCTTCAATGAACTTTCTGTAATACCTGCAAGTCAAGGAAAACTTCTGATACCCGTAGCATTCTTCGGTTAGGGCCATCCCTTAACTGCTTGAACCTTAGCTGGATCCACAGATATACCATCTCCAGAGATGACATGTCCTAAAAAGTGAACCTGGTCAACCAAAATTCACACTTGGAAAATTTGGCATAAAGTTGGTGCCTTCTCAATACTTCTACCACTAACTCAAATGTTTTGCATGCTCATCCTTAGTGCTAGAATAGATTAGGATGTCATCTATGAATACAATAACAAACTTGTCCAAATACTCGTGAAACACCCTATTCATCGAGATCCATGAAGGCTGCTGGTGCGTTTGTCAAACCAAAAGACATAACCAAAAACTCATAATGTCTATATCTTGTGCGAAAGGCAGTCTTTGGGATATCTTCAGATTTAACCTTCAACTGGTAATAACCGGACCTAAGGTCAATCTTAGAGAAAACTCTTGCACCCCTAAGTTGGTCAAATAAGTCATCAATCCTCGGCAAAGGGTATTTGTTTTTAACAGTTAACTTATTCAATTCCCTATAATCAATGCACATACGCATTGATCCATCTTTCTTTTTGGCAAAAAGAACAGGTGCTCCCCATGGTGAAAAGCTAGGGCGTATGAACCCCTTCTCCAACAAATCTTCTAACTGTTTCTTCAATTCCTTAAGTTCTGTTGGTGCTAGTCTATATGGATTTTTGGACCCAGGCTCGGCACCGGGGTAAACATCTACCACAAATTCAATTTTCCTATCTGGTGGCAAGCTGGGAAGGTCATCTAGGAATACTTCAGGGAAGTCCTGGACAACTAAGACATTCTTGGGACTTGATTTTTCTACTAGTTGTGTGTCTAAAACACTGGCGAAAAAGCACAAATACTCTTTGCATGGGGAGGGTCTACAATTGACAGAAGTCATTACAGTCATTTCCCTTACTCTTCTTCAGAGCTTGGAAAGTATGGTTTAAACCTCCAGGGGGTTGAAAACTAACAATTCCAGTCCTACAATCTATTGTGGCATAATGCTTAACAACCAATCCATTCCTAGGATTACGTCAAATCCCATTATATCCATAATAATGAGCTCAGCAGGCAGGACTCACGCTTCCTACTAGCACAGCGCTGTCAAGCATCACTTGGTCAGAGTGCATGCGTTCACCAGAAGGCAATGCAACATTAAACACATGCAGGGAAGGGTAAACGGCACATCTAACTTAACAGCAAATGCAGATGCTATAAATGAATGCGTTGCACCAGAATCTATCAAAGTAAAAGCAGGCACAGAGTTGATCAGTATAGTACCTGACACTACAGCAGGCTGTTCTTCACCCGACTCCGTCATGGAGAATATCTTGGTTTGATCATAGCAGGGCCATTCTTAGGAACTGGACAGTCTCTGCTAATATGGCCGACCTTGTTCAATTCGAGCACTGGTGATTCTAGGCTTCAAGCACTCCTTGACCGTGTGTCCAACCTCCTCACAGTTGAAACACTTTCCCAAGCCCAGTCTGCATTCTCCCGGGTGGTACTTCAGACACTTAGGACATTGGGGAAATTTCTGACTTCTGCACCTTTCCCCCTGATCCTTGGCTATTTTGGCCTTCACTTGGCCTCTTCGTTCCCCTTTGCTGGTGTGGCTGGTTAAACCTTTGGGGGACCTCCTTTGGTTTAGCACACTTCCTTCCTTCTTCCCAAAAAAAAAAAAAAAAAAAAAAAAAAAAAAAAAAAAAAAAAAAAAAAAAAAAAAAAAAAAAAAAAAAAAAAAAAAAAAAAAAAAAAAAAAAAAAAAAAAAAAAAAAAAAAAAAAAAAAAAAAAAAAAAAAAAAAAAAAAAAAAAAAAAAAAAAAAAAAAAAAAAAAAAAAAAAAAAAAAAAAAAAAAAAAAAAAAAAAAAAAAAAAAAAAAAAAAAAAAAAAAAAAAAAAAAAAAAAAAAAAAAAAAAAAAAAAAAAAAAAAAAAAAAAAAAAAAAAAAAAAAAAAAAAAAAAAAAAAAAAAAAAAAAAAAAAAAAAAAAAAAAAAAAAAAAAAAAAAAAAAAAAAAAAAAAAAAAAAAAAAAAAAAAAAAAAAAAAAAAAAAAAAAAAAAAAAAAAAAAAAAAAAAAAAAAAAAAAAAAAAAAAAAAAAAAAAAAAAAAAAAAAAAAAAAAAAAAAAAAAAAAAAAAAAAAAAAAAAAAAAAAAAAAAAAAAAAAAAAAAAAAAAAAAAAAAAAAAAAAAAAAAAAAAAAAAAAAAAAAAAAAAAAAAAAAAAAAAAAAAAAAAAAAAAAAAAAAAAAAAAAAAAAAAAAAAAAAAAAAAAAAAAAAAAAAAAAAAAAAAAAAAAAAAAAAAAAAAAAAAAAAAAAAAAAAAAAAAAAAAAAAAAAAAAAAAAAAAAAAAAAAAAAAAAAAAAAAAAAAAAAAAAAAAAAAAAAAAAAAAAAAAAAAAAAAAAAAAAAAAAAAAAAAAAAAAAAAAAAAAAAAAAAAAAAAAAAAAAAAAAAAAAAAAAAAAAAAAAAAAAAAAAAAAAAAAAAAAAAAAAAAAAAAAAAAAAAAAAAAAAAAAAAAAAAAAAAAAAAAAAAAAAAAAAAAAAAAAAAAAAAAAAAAAAAAAAAAAAAAAAAAAAAAAAAAAAAAAAAAAAAAAAAAAAAAAAAAAAAAAAAAAAAAAAAAAAAAAAAAAAAAAAAAAAAAAAAAAAAAAAAAAAAAAAAAAAAAAAAAAAAAAAAAAAAAAAAAAAAAAAAAAAAAAAAAAAAAAAAAAAAAAAAAAAAAAAAAAAAAAAAAAAAAAAAAAAAAAAAAAAAAAAAAAAAAAAAAAAAAAAAAAAAAAAAAAAAAAAAAAAAAAAAAAAAAAAAAAAAAAAAAAAAAAAAAAAAAAAAAAAAAAAAAAAAAAAAAAAAAAAAAAAAAAAAAAAAAAAAAAAAAAAAAAAAAAAAAAAAAAAAAAAAAAAAAAAAAAAAAAAAAAAAAAAAAAAAAAAAAAAAAAAAAAAAAAAAAAAAAAAAAAAAAAAAAAAAAAAAAAAAAAAAAAAAAAAAAAAAAAAAAAAAAAAAAAAAAAAAAAAAAAAAAAAAAAAAAAAAAAAAAAAAAAAAAAAAAAAAAAAAAAAAAAAAAAAAAAAAAAAAAAAAAAAAAAAAAAAAAAAAAAAAAAAAAAAAAAAAAAAAAAAAAAAAAAAAAAAAAAAAAAAAAAAAAAAAAAAAAAAAAAAAAAAAAAAAAAAAAAAAAAAAAAAAAAAAAAAAAAAAAAAAAAAAAAAAAAAAAAAAAAAAAAAAAAAAAAAAAAAAAAAAAAAAAAAAAAAAAAAAAAAAAAAAAAAAAAAAAAAAAAAAAAAAAAAAAAAAAAAAAAAAAAAAAAAAAAAAAAAAAAAAAAAAAAAAAAAAAAAAAAAAAAAAAAAAAAAAAAAAAAAAAAAAAAAAAAAAAAAAAAAAAAAAAAAAAAAAAAAAAAAAAAAAAAAAAAAAAAAAAAAAAAAAAAAAAAAAAAAAAAAAAAAAAAAAAAAAAAAAAAAAAAAAAAAAAAAAAAAAAAAAAAAAAAAAAAAAAAAAAAAAAAAAAAAAAAAAAAAAAAAAAAAAAAAAAAAAAAAAAAAAAAAAAAAAAAAAAAAAAAAAAAAAAAAAAAAAAAAAAAAAAAAAAAAAAAAAAAAAAAAAAAAAAAAAAAAAAAAAAAAAAAAAAAAAAAAAAAAAAAAAAAAAAAAAAAAAAAAAAAAAAAAAAAAAAAAAAAAAAAAAAAAAAAAAAAAAAAAAAAAAAAAAAAAAAAAAAAAAAAAAAAAAAAAAAAAAAAAAAAAAAAAAAAAAAAAAAAAAAAAAAAAAAAAAAAAAAAAAAAAAAAAAAAAAAAAAAAAAAAAAAAAAAAAAAAAAAAAAAAAAAAAAAAAAAAAAAAAAAAAAAAAAAAAAAAAAAAAAAAAAAAAAAAAAAAAAAAAAAAAAAAAAAAAAAAAAAAAAAAAAAAAAAAAAAAAAAAAAAAAAAAAAAAAAAAAAAAAAAAAAAAAAAAAAAAAAAAAAAAAAAAAAAAAAAAAAAAAAAAAAAATATAAATTTAGTCATCCGGTCAGTCTAACAGGGACATCCACCGGTGACGTCAGCTGGATGATCTCCTCATCCAAACGACTTTCTCTATATCAACCGGTGACGTCATCGGAGTCTCTCATCGAATGATTAACCCTAATTCTGAGAGCAAAAAGCTCGACATCAACGGGCGACTAAAGCACTCGACATCATCCGATAGAAAAACAGGCACAACTCTAACTACAGACAGAAATTTTTCTTGCCTTTCCAAGACCTTTCAAAGACAATTCAAACCATTCCATTAATCAAATCCAGTAAAACCAACTCTTAAAACTCAACAGGTTGCTAGAATTGATAATATTCAAAATATATTCGAAATACTAAAATCTCTACTATCGTGAAAACTCGACCTACTCAGACTAGATCTATCAACTAACTCAACATCTGCTGACACCAGTTGCCCTCCTCCAACAGTTACCAAGCCGAGACATGGATGTACTCCTCCAACCACATCAATCATCTGTGCACTCAGGAAACTCACCTGCAGTGTCCTCAACACCTACATCACAAAACTCATCTATTAGCCTAATGCTAAGTAAGTAAAGCCAACAGAAATGAAACAACGAAATATAAATTCTAATATGCAATTTCTACTTCTCAACTCAGTTGCTCATGCTTCGTTTCTGTTCAGATCCCCCTGTGAAATTGGGAGTTGGATCAACTCTCCCAAAGTACATACATCCCTGTCTCATTAAGGCGTGGATTAATTCCCTTAACAGTGAAACTGATTCTCCTGTTCAAATCCCCCTGTTAAATTGGAAGTTGGATCAGCTCTTCCAAAGTACATACATCCCTGTATCATTAAGGGGTGGATTAATTCCCTTAACAGTGAAACTGATTTTCATGACTGTTTCAATATGTTCAATCCTTACCATGCCAATCATGCATTCAAATTCATTTTCGTATGTTTTAAAACATGATGCATAGAATACAGATTCACACAAGTAATCATAATCCTAACGTTTTGTGATGTAGGCCCGAACGCACAAGCAAACTTCACTTACCTGGTCTCCTGGGAAGCTTGTTGAAACCTCTCCCTCGGGAGTTTGCTCAAACCTAGTTCCACAAATCGAACATTAATTTAAACTTTCGTCAAACTTCCTCCTAGCTACCCAGAAAGCTAAGGAAAATAGTTTGGAAGCCCTAATTGTAGTGCATTCCCGATTCAACTCATAAACCGAAACTAGCACTCACATACCGCATTCTCAAAACTTCATTTATCAACCCTCGACAGTTACAATGTAGCAAGAAATAGAAGCAAAACTCACCTAGTTCTGAGGAAATCGCTGGAGGGATCGAAGAGGGTCTCCTATCGCGCTCTGCTAAGCTGAGGAGCTGAGAGTGGAAGAGGAAATGAAATGAAACAGTGGCGGCTATCTCATTAACACTTCTCTTAAATACGTTATCCACAATATAAATTCGCAATTACCATCTTGCCCCTGCCTAGACTCTTAATAACCTAATCAACATTTCACTCAATTTTAAACCATAAGATTATATACCTCCGTTTAATAACTTATTTTGATTTATATTGAAACCAGGTGTTACACATAAATAGAAAAGTCTAAATAAAGTAGAACACTAGATAACATAAATAATATTGGCAAGACACTCACAAAAACACTAATTAAACTTATACCCACACAAAAAAGGTGACTAAACAAAAGAGAGTATATTATTATTATTATTATTATTATTATTATTATTATTATTATTATTATTATTATTATTATTATTATTATTATTATTATTATTATTATTATTATTATTATTATTATTATTATTATTATTATTATTATTATTATTATTATTATTATTATTATTATTATTATTATTATTATTATTATTATTATTATTATTATTATTATTATTATTATTATTATTATTATTATTATTATTATTATTATTATTATTATTATTATTATTATTATTATTATTATTATTATTATTATTATTATTATTATTATTATTATTATTATTATTATTATTATTATTATTATTATTATTATTATTATTATTATTATTATTATTATTATTATTATTATTATTATTATTATTATTATTATTATTATTATTATTATTATTATTATTATTATTATTATTATTATTATTATTATTATTATTATTATTATTATTATTATTATTATTATTATTATTATTATTATTATTATTATTATTATTATTATTATTATTATTATTATTATTATTATTATTATTATTATTATTATTATTATTATTATTATTATTATTATTATTATTATTATTATTATTATTATTATTATTATTATTATTATTATTATTATTATTATTATTATTATTATTATTATTATTATTATTATTATTATTATTATTATTATTATTATTATTATTATTATTATTATTATTATTATTATTATTATTATTATTATTATTATTATTATTATTATTATTATTATTATTATTATTATTATTATTATTATTATTATTATTATTATTATTATTATTATTATTATTATTATTATTATTATTATTATTATTATTATTATTATTATTATTATTATTATTATTATTATTATTATTATTATTATTATTATTATTATTATTATTATTATTATTATTATTATTATTATTATTATTATTATTATTATTATTATTATTATTATTATTATTATTATTATTATTATTATTATTATTATTATTATTATTATTATTATTATTATTATTATTATTATTATTATTATTATTATTATTATTATTATTATTATTATTATTATTATTATTATTATTATTATTATTATTATTATTATTATTATTATTATTATTATTATTATTATTATTATTATTATTATTATTATTATTATTATTATTATTATTATTATTATTATTATTATTATTATTATTATTATTATTATTATTATTATTATTATTATTATTATTATTATTATTATTATTATTATTATTATTATTATTATTATTATTGTTTTATAGATTATGTTCTTTATCGTTTTGATGGTATGCTCGGTAGTTAGGTTTATTGTTTTATAGATTATGTTCTTTATCGTTTTGATGGTATGCTCGGTAGTTAGGTTTATTGTTTTATAGATTATGTTCTTTATCGTTTTGATGGTATGCTCGGTAGTTAGGTTTATTGTTTTATAGATTATGTTCTTTATCGTTTTGATGGTATGCTCGGTAGTTAGGTTTATTGTTTTATAGATTATGTTCTTTATCGTTTTGATGGTATGCTCGGTAGTTAGGTTTATTGTTTTATAGATTATGTTCTTTATCGTTTTGATGGTATGCTCGGTAGTTAGGTTTATTGTTTTATAGATTATGTTCTTTATCGTTTTGATGGTATGCTCGGTAGTTAGGTTTATTGTTTTATAGATTATGTTCTTTATCGTTTTGATGGTATGCTCGGTAGTTAGGTTTATTGTTTTATAGATTATGTTCTTTATCGTTTTGATGGTATGCTCGGTAGTTAGGTTTATTGTTTTATAGATTATGTTCTTTATCGTTTTGATGGTATGCTCGGTAGTTAGGTTTATTGTTTTATAGATTATGTTCTTTATCGTTTTGATGGTATGCTCGGTAGTTAGGTTTATTGTTTTATAGATTATGTTCTTTATCGTTTTGATGGTATGCTCGGTAGTTAGGTTTATTGTTTTATAGATTATGTTCTTTATCGTTTTGATGGTATGCTCGGTAGTTAGGTTTATTGTTTTATAGATTATGTTCTTTATCGTTTTGATGGTATGCTCGGTAGTTAGGTTTATTGTTTTATAGATTATGTTCTTTATCGTTTTGATGGTATGCTCGGTAGTTAGGTTTATTGTTTTATAGATTATGTTCTTTATCGTTTTGATGGTATGCTCGGTAGTTAGGTTTATTGTTTTATAGATTATGTTCTTTATCGTTTTGATGGTATGCTCGGTAGTTAGGTTTATTGTTTTATAGATTATGTTCTTTATCGTTTTGATGGTATGCTCGGTAGTTAGGTTTATTGTTTTATAGATTATGTTCTTTATCGTTTTGATGGTATGCTCGGTAGTTAGGTTTATTGTTTTATAGATTATGTTCTTTATCGTTTTGATGGTATGCTCGGTAGTTAGGTTTATTGTTTTATAGATTATGTTCTTTATCGTTTTGATGGTATGCTCGGTAGTTAGGTTTATTGTTTTATAGATTATGTTCTTTATCGTTTTGATGGTATGCTCGGTAGTTAGGTTTATTGTTTTATAGATTATGTTCTTTATCGTTTTGATGGTATGCTCGGTAGTTAGGTTTATTGTTTTATAGATTATGTTCTTTATCGTTTTGATGGTATGCTCGGTAGTTAGGTTTATTGTTTTATAGATTATGTTCTTTATCGTTTTGATGGTATGCTCGGTAGTTAGGTTTATTGTTTTATAGATTATGTTCTTTATCGTTTTGATGGTATGCTCGGTAGTTAGGTTTATTGTTTTATAGATTATGTTCTTTATCGTTTTGATGGTATGCTCGGTAGTTAGGTTTATTGTTTTATAGATTATGTTCTTTATCGTTTTGATGGTATGCTCGGTAGTTAGGTTTATTGTTTTATAGATTATGTTCTTTATCGTTTTGATGGTATGCTCGGTAGTTAGGTTTATTGTTTTATAGATTATGTTCTTTATCGTTTTGATGGTATGCTCGGTAGTTAGGTTTATTGTTTTATAGATTATGTTCTTTATCGTTTTGATGGTATGCTCGGTAGTTAGGTTTATTGTTTTATAGATTATGTTCTTTATCGTTTTGATGGTATGCTCGGTAGTTAGGTTTATTGTTTTATAGATTATGTTCTTTATCGTTTTGATGGTATGCTCGGTAGTTAGGTTTATTGTTTTATAGATTATGTTCTTTATCGTTTTGATGGTATGCTCGGTAGTTAGGTTTATTGTTTTATAGATTATGTTCTTTATCGTTTTGATGGTATGCTCGGTAGTTAGGTTTATTGTTTTATAGATTATGTTCTTTATCGTTTTGATGGTATGCTCGGTAGTTAGGTTTATTGTTTTATAGATTATGTTCTTTATCGTTTTGATGGTATGCTCGGTAGTTAGGTTTATTGTTTTATAGATTATGTTCTTTATCGTTTTGATGGTATGCTCGGTAGTTAGGTTTATTGTTTTATAGATTATGTTCTTTATCGTTTTGATGGTATGCTCGGTAGTTAGGTTTATTGTTTTATAGATTATGTTCTTTATCGTTTTGATGGTATGCTCGGTAGTTAGGTTTATTGTTTTATAGATTATGTTCTTTATCGTTTTGATGGTATGCTCGGTAGTTAGGTTTATTGTTTTATAGATTATGTTCTTTATCGTTTTGATGGTATGCTCGGTAGTTAGGTTTATTGTTTTATAGATTATGTTCTTTATCGTTTTGATGGTATGCTCGGTAGTTAGGTTTATTGTTTTATAGATTATGTTCTTTATCGTTTTGATGGTATGCTCGGTAGTTAGGTTTATTGTTTTATAGATTATGTTCTTTATCGTTTTGATGGTATGCTCGGTAGTTAGGTTTATTGTTTTATAGATTATGTTCTTTATCGTTTTGATGGTATGCTCGGTAGTTAGGTTTATTGTTTTATAGATTATGTTCTTTATCGTTTTGATGGTATGCTCGGTAGTTAGGTTTATTGTTTTATAGATTATGTTCTTTATCGTTTTGATGGTATGCTCGGTAGTTAGGTTTATTGTTTTATAGATTATGTTCTTTATCGTTTTGATGGTATGCTCGGTAGTTAGGTTTATTGTTTTATAGATTATGTTCTTTATCGTTTTGATGGTATGCTCGGTAGTTAGGTTTATTGTTTTATAGATTATGTTCTTTATCGTTTTGATGGTATGCTCGGTAGTTAGGTTTATTGTTTTATAGATTATGTTCTTTATCGTTTTGATGGTATGCTCGGTAGTTAGGTTTATTGTTTTATAGATTATGTTCTTTATCGTTTTGATGGTATGCTCGGTAGTTAGGTTTATTGTTTTATAGATTATGTTCTTTATCGTTTTGATGGTATGCTCGGTAGTTAGGTTTATTGTTTTATAGATTATGTTCTTTATCGTTTTGATGGTATGCTCGGTAGTTAGGTTTATTGTTTTATAGATTATGTTCTTTATCGTTTTGATGGTATGCTCGGTAGTTAGGTTTATTGTTTTATAGATTATGTTCTTTATCGTTTTGATGGTATGCTCGGTAGTTAGGTTTATTGTTTTATAGATTATGTTCTTTATCGTTTTGATGGTATGCTCGGTAGTTAGGTTTATTGTTTTATAGATTATGTTCTTTATCGTTTTGATGGTATGCTCGGTAGTTAGGTTTATTGTTTTATAGATTATGTTCTTTATCGTTTTGATGGTATGCTCGGTAGTTAGGTTTATTGTTTTATAGATTATGTTCTTTATCGTTTTGATGGTATGCTCGGTAGTTAGGTTTATTGTTTTATAGATTATGTTCTTTATCGTTTTGATGGTATGCTCGGTAGTTAGGTTTATTGTTTTATAGATTATGTTCTTTATCGTTTTGATGGTATGCTCGGTAGTTAGGTTTATTGTTTTATAGATTATGTTCTTTATCGTTTTGATGGTATGCTCGGTAGTTAGGTTTATTGTTTTATAGATTATGTTCTTTATCGTTTTGATGGTATGCTCGGTAGTTAGGTTTATTGTTTTATAGATTATGTTCTTTATCGTTTTGATGGTATGCTCGGTAGTTAGGTTTATTGTTTTATAGATTATGTTCTTTATCGTTTTGATGGTATGCTCGGTAGTTAGGTTTATTGTTTTATAGATTATGTTCTTTATCGTTTTGATGGTATGCTCGGTAGTTAGGTTTATTGTTTTATAGATTATGTTCTTTATCGTTTTGATGGTATGCTCGGTAGTTAGGTTTATTGTTTTATAGATTATGTTCTTTATCGTTTTGATGGTATGCTCGGTAGTTAGGTTTATTGTTTTATAGATTATGTTCTTTATCGTTTTGATGGTATGCTCGGTAGTTAGGTTTATTGTTTTATAGATTATGTTCTTTATCGTTTTGATGGTATGCTCGGTAGTTAGGTTTATTGTTTTATAGATTATGTTCTTTATCGTTTTGATGGTATGCTCGGTAGTTAGGTTTATTGTTTTATAGATTATGTTCTTTATCGTTTTGATGGTATGCTCGGTAGTTAGGTTTATTGTTTTATAGATTATGTTCTTTATCGTTTTGATGGTATGCTCGGTAGTTAGGTTTATTGTTTTATAGATTATGTTCTTTATCGTTTTGATGGTATGCTCGGTAGTTAGGTTTATTGTTTTATAGATTATGTTCTTTATCGTTTTGATGGTATGCTCGGTAGTTAGGTTTATTGTTTTATAGATTATGTTCTTTATCGTTTTGATGGTATGCTCGGTAGTTAGGTTTATTGTTTTATAGATTATGTTCTTTATCGTTTTGATGGTATGCTCGGTAGTTAGGTTTATTGTTTTATAGATTATGTTTCTTAGAGTGTTTGTTTAAACATTTTTATAGGAGTTATTTATAAATATGTTGCGTCAAGGGAATGATCGAGACGACTGAGAAGATACGATAGATCACCATAAGGACTTGACCGTAATAATGTTGCGATAGATCGGAGTAGGTTGGGAAATAAAGGAAAAAGGGAATAATAGGAGATGAGTAAGAAAGACTCTTTGGAGAATTTCGACGAGAAGACGGTAGGTTAAATACAGGACGACGTAGGCCTATAGAAAGAGAGTTATGCGTTAATAGGACTAGCTTGACTTAATCACGAAAATGGTGCACTTAGAATTCAAGTTACTATTAGAGGGGTGTATTTTATGAGACCTAAGATTTAAAGAAATGGAAATTTACCCCAGTTGGCGAACCTTTGGAGCTTTAGAGTATGACGAATCAGAGAGGGGTTTGAAACTTAGATGTTTTGAAACTTAGGTATAAACATATCGAAGGATGCTCTAAATTGCAAAGGTGTAATAGTACGCATAAGCAGATAAAAATTATAGTTGAGCCTTGTAGATCGTAGAGCTATGCGAAGCTTGAAATACCTAGGTGAATAGGTGAAAACGATATTCAAGAATTGGAGTTTAGATTTAATTATTGAGGGGATAAACAATGAAAGGTTAAAGTCATACGAAAGGTAATACTCATGATACAAAGTTTGACCGATCTTCAGGAGATAAGTATCGACTGGAAAGACTAATCAATTAAGGGCGATTGTTAATTCACGGAAAGATTACGGCCGACATACTATAAAGGGAGGCCTAGTGAAGTTAAGGGCGATCAAGGAGTAGTAAACACGTCAGACGATTAGTGTTGCTTGATTAGATTTATAGAAAATGAACCCTAGTTGATGAAACTCAAACCCTTAAAGTTTTGAAGTGTAAGAAATTAAGGGGTAATTTAAGATAAAATGTAGAATGCATTTGGAGATGTTTTAGGTTCTCGAGGTATACTAAGTGCAATTAAGCAAGTAAGAAGACTTAGTAAGAACTTGTATACCCTGGATCCGTGAAAAAGGTTGAAGTATCTAGATAAGAAAATCATATTCCAGAGCTTACCTAGTGTATTGTGGATAGGATATGAGTGTGACCATTATGGTTGTGGTGTAGAAAGATGTAACAGATTAATACAAGTCACGGACGTAAGATTTAAGTGATCGGATAGGAGTGGTCGTATCGACCGATATGGAGGCAAAGAGTGAGGATATTAAAAGAGTGAGGATATTAAAAGAGTGAGGATATTAAAAGAGTGAGGATATTAAAAGAGTGAGGATATTAAAAGAGTGAGGATATTAAAAGAGTGAGGATATTAAAAGAGTGAGGATATTAAAAGAGTGAGGATATTAAAAGAGTGAGGATATTAAAAGAGTGAGGATATTAAAAGAGTGAGGATATTAAAAGAGTGAGGATATTAAAAGAGTGAGGATATTAAAAGAGTGAGGATATTAAAAGAGTGAGGATATTAAAAGAGTGAGGATATTAAAAGAGTGAGGATATTAAAAGAGTGAGGATATTAAAAGAGTGAGGATATTAAAAGAGTGAGGATATTAAAAGAGTGAGGATATTAAAAGAGTGAGGATATTAAAAGAGTGAGGATATTAAAAGAGTGAGGATATTAAAAGAGTGAGGATATTAAAAGAGTGAGGATATTAAAAGAGTGAGGATATTAAAAGAGTGAGGATATTAAAAGAGTGAGGATATTAAAAGAGTGAGGATATTAAAAGAGTGAGGATATTAAAAGAGTGAGGATATTAAAAGAGTGAGGATATTAAAAGAGTGAGGATATTAAAAGAGTGAGGATATTAAAAGAGTGAGGATATTAAAAGAGTGAGGATATTAAAAGAGTGAGGATATTAAAAGAGTGAGGATATTAAAAGAGTGAGGATATTAAAAGAGTGAGGATATTAAAAGAGTGAGGATATTAAAAGAGTGAGGATATTAAAAGAGTGAGGATATTAAAAGAGTGAGGATATTAAAAGAGTGAGGATATTAAAAGAGTGAGGATATTAAAAGAGTGAGGATATTAAAAGAGTGAGGATATTAAAAGAGTGAGGATATTAAAAGAGTGAGGATATTAAAAGAGTGAGGATATTAAAAGAGTGAGGATATTAAAAGAGTGAGGATATTAAAAGAGTGAGGATATTAAAAGAGTGAGGATATTAAAAGAGTGAGGATATTAAAAGAGTGAGGATATTAAAAGAGTGAGGATATTAAAAGAGTGAGGATATTAAAAGAGTGAGGATATTAAAAGAGTGAGGATATTAAAAGAGTGAGGATATTAAAAGAGTGAGGATATTAAAAGAGTGAGGATATTAAAAGAGTGAGGATATTAAAAGAGTGAGGATATTAAAAGAGTGAGGATATTAAAAGAGTGAGGATATTAAAAGAGTGAGGATATTAAAAGAGTGAGGATATTAAAAGAGTGAGGATATTAAAAGAGTGAGGATATTAAAAGAGTGAGGATATTAAAAGAGTGAGGATATTAAAAGAGTGAGGATATTAAAAGAGTGAGGATATTAAAAGAGTGAGGATATTAAAAGAGTGAGGATATTAAAAGAGTGAGGATATTAAAAGAGTGAGGATATTAAAAGAGTGAGGATATTAAAAGAGTGAGGATATTAAAAGAGTGAGGATATTAAAAGAGTGAGGATATTAAAAGAGTGAGGATATTAAAAGAGTGAGGATATTAAAAGAGTGAGGATATTAAAAGAGTGAGGATATTAAAAGAGTGAGGATATTAAAAGAGTGAGGATATTAAAAGAGTGAGGATATTAAAAGAGTGAGGATATTAAAAGAGTGAGGATATTAAAAGAGTGAGGATATTAAAAGAGTGAGGATATTAAAAGAGTGAGGATATTAAAAGAGTGAGGATATTAAAAGAGTGAGGATATTAAAAGAGTGAGGATATTAAAAGAGTGAGGATATTAAAAGAGTGAGGATATTAAAAGAGTGAGGATATTAAAAGAGTGAGGATATTAAAAGAGTGAGGATATTAAAAGAGTGAGGATATTAAAAGAGTGAGGATATTAAAAGAGTGAGGATATTAAAAGAGTGAGGACTTTAGCTCTCGGTTAGGCTCGTTTAGACTTGTAGATATTTTGATGATGTATAGTGATGGGAGCTTAGTCGAGAAGCCTACAACGGTCGATGGGTTGCCTAAGAATGTAGGTGATTAGGGAATCTTATGGGTGATATAGTTATGAAGGATCGTTACTTGATAGAATGTAGAAATTTGAGTTGGTATACGTTTCGATTATGGATTGAGCCAACGAAATTACTGAGAAGTTTAGGTAAATCGAGTGGAAAATTATTATTATTATTATTATTATTATTATTATTATTATTATTATTATTATTATTATTATTATTATTATTATTATTATTATTATTATTATTATTATTATTATTATTATTATTATTATTATTATTATTATTATTATTATTATTATTATTATTATTATTATTATTATTATTATTATTATTATTATTATTATTATTATTATTATTATTATTATTATTATTATTATTATTATTATTATTATTATTATTATTATTATTATTATTATTATTATTATTATTATTATTATTATTATTATTATTATTATTATTATTATTATTATTATTATTATTATTATTATTATTATTATTATTATTATTATTATTATTATTATTATTATTATTATTATTATTATTATTATTATTATTATTATTATTATTATTATTATTATTATTATTATTATTATTATTATTATTATTATTATTATTATTATTATTATTATTATTATTATTATTATTATTATTATTATTATTATTATTATTATTATTATTATTATTATTATTATTATTATTATTATTATTATTATTATTATTATTATTATTATTATTATTATTATTATTATTATTATTATTATTATTATTATTATTATTATTATTATTATTATTATTATTATTATTATTATTATTATTATTATTATTATTATTATTATTATTATTATTATTATTATTATTATTATTATTATTATTATTATTATTATTATTATTATTATTATTATTATTATTATTATTATTATTATTATTATTATTATTATTATTATTATTATTATTATTATTATTATTATTATTATTATTATTATTATTATTATTATTATTATTATTATTATTATTATTATTATTATTATTATTATTATTATTATTATTATTATTATTATTATTATTATTATTATTATTATTATTATTATTATTATTATTATTATTATTATTATTATTATTATTATTATTATTATTATTATTATTATTATTATTATTATTATTATTATTATTATTATTATTATTATTATTATTATTATTATTATTATTATTATTATTATTATTATTATTATTATTATTATTATTATTATTATTATTATTATTATTATTATTATTATTATTATTATTATTATTATTATTATTATTATTATTATTATTATTATTATTATTATTATTATTATTATTATTATTATTATTATTATTATTATTATTATTATTATTATTATTATTATTATTATTGTTTTATAGATTATGTTCTTTATCGTTTTGATGGTATGCTCGGTAGTTAGGTTTATTGTTTTATAGATTATGTTCTTTATCGTTTTGATGGTATGCTCGGTAGTTAGGTTTATTGTTTTATAGATTATGTTCTTTATCGTTTTGATGGTATGCTCGGTAGTTAGGTTTATTGTTTTATAGATTATGTTCTTTATCGTTTTGATGGTATGCTCGGTAGTTAGGTTTATTGTTTTATAGATTATGTTCTTTATCGTTTTGATGGTATGCTCGGTAGTTAGGTTTATTGTTTTATAGATTATGTTCTTTATCGTTTTGATGGTATGCTCGGTAGTTAGGTTTATTGTTTTATAGATTATGTTCTTTATCGTTTTGATGGTATGCTCGGTAGTTAGGTTTATTGTTTTATAGATTATGTTCTTTATCGTTTTGATGGTATGCTCGGTAGTTAGGTTTATTGTTTTATAGATTATGTTCTTTATCGTTTTGATGGTATGCTCGGTAGTTAGGTTTATTGTTTTATAGATTATGTTCTTTATCGTTTTGATGGTATGCTCGGTAGTTAGGTTTATTGTTTTATAGATTATGTTCTTTATCGTTTTGATGGTATGCTCGGTAGTTAGGTTTATTGTTTTATAGATTATGTTCTTTATCGTTTTGATGGTATGCTCGGTAGTTAGGTTTATTGTTTTATAGATTATGTTCTTTATCGTTTTGATGGTATGCTCGGTAGTTAGGTTTATTGTTTTATAGATTATGTTCTTTATCGTTTTGATGGTATGCTCGGTAGTTAGGTTTATTGTTTTATAGATTATGTTCTTTATCGTTTTGATGGTATGCTCGGTAGTTAGGTTTATTGTTTTATAGATTATGTTCTTTATCGTTTTGATGGTATGCTCGGTAGTTAGGTTTATTGTTTTATAGATTATGTTCTTTATCGTTTTGATGGTATGCTCGGTAGTTAGGTTTATTGTTTTATAGATTATGTTCTTTATCGTTTTGATGGTATGCTCGGTAGTTAGGTTTATTGTTTTATAGATTATGTTCTTTATCGTTTTGATGGTATGCTCGGTAGTTAGGTTTATTGTTTTATAGATTATGTTCTTTATCGTTTTGATGGTATGCTCGGTAGTTAGGTTTATTGTTTTATAGATTATGTTCTTTATCGTTTTGATGGTATGCTCGGTAGTTAGGTTTATTGTTTTATAGATTATGTTCTTTATCGTTTTGATGGTATGCTCGGTAGTTAGGTTTATTGTTTTATAGATTATGTTCTTTATCGTTTTGATGGTATGCTCGGTAGTTAGGTTTATTGTTTTATAGATTATGTTCTTTATCGTTTTGATGGTATGCTCGGTAGTTAGGTTTATTGTTTTATAGATTATGTTCTTTATCGTTTTGATGGTATGCTCGGTAGTTAGGTTTATTGTTTTATAGATTATGTTCTTTATCGTTTTGATGGTATGCTCGGTAGTTAGGTTTATTGTTTTATAGATTATGTTCTTTATCGTTTTGATGGTATGCTCGGTAGTTAGGTTTATTGTTTTATAGATTATGTTCTTTATCGTTTTGATGGTATGCTCGGTAGTTAGGTTTATTGTTTTATAGATTATGTTCTTTATCGTTTTGATGGTATGCTCGGTAGTTAGGTTTATTGTTTTATAGATTATGTTCTTTATCGTTTTGATGGTATGCTCGGTAGTTAGGTTTATTGTTTTATAGATTATGTTCTTTATCGTTTTGATGGTATGCTCGGTAGTTAGGTTTATTGTTTTATAGATTATGTTCTTTATCGTTTTGATGGTATGCTCGGTAGTTAGGTTTATTGTTTTATAGATTATGTTCTTTATCGTTTTGATGGTATGCTCGGTAGTTAGGTTTATTGTTTTATAGATTATGTTCTTTATCGTTTTGATGGTATGCTCGGTAGTTAGGTTTATTGTTTTATAGATTATGTTCTTTATCGTTTTGATGGTATGCTCGGTAGTTAGGTTTATTGTTTTATAGATTATGTTCTTTATCGTTTTGATGGTATGCTCGGTAGTTAGGTTTATTGTTTTATAGATTATGTTCTTTATCGTTTTGATGGTATGCTCGGTAGTTAGGTTTATTGTTTTATAGATTATGTTCTTTATCGTTTTGATGGTATGCTCGGTAGTTAGGTTTATTGTTTTATAGATTATGTTCTTTATCGTTTTGATGGTATGCTCGGTAGTTAGGTTTATTGTTTTATAGATTATGTTCTTTATCGTTTTGATGGTATGCTCGGTAGTTAGGTTTATTGTTTTATAGATTATGTTCTTTATCGTTTTGATGGTATGCTCGGTAGTTAGGTTTATTGTTTTATAGATTATGTTCTTTATCGTTTTGATGGTATGCTCGGTAGTTAGGTTTATTGTTTTATAGATTATGTTCTTTATCGTACCACACCGGTGTGGCCAGAAGGTGGGGCTATTGATCTACTGTGGGGGCACGACAGGGGCTTGTCACAGTACCACACTATTATAAAGAAATGAATTTCCACGTTGCATTAGCATGCATTAGCATTTACGAAACTTGCTGAGCCTTTAGCTCATAGATTGTCTGTATGGTGTAGGTGATCTTGACGTAGGTGAGGACGAGATCCTTCCACCTGAGGAGCGATGCAGTTGACGGAGGATGGCTCGCGGGGTGTGCTGGCGCAGTCGATGCTTAACCGACCGTGGGGATTACGTATGTATTTTGGGGGTATTGAGATATTCTGAGTGAATGATGGATTAGTTAGATAAATTTGTATAGTCAAACATATTAGGATGTTTGGTTCTGGTTAGGTGTTAGATTTTTATGTTGATGTTTCAAATGTTTTGTTTAAATCATTAATTTAACGTTATGGGAATGTTTTTAGTTTAATTGGTAGTTGGTACGTTTTAGGGTGTTTGATTCTGTTTAGTTGATAGATTTGTTTTATAAAACGTTTGTTAAGGTTTTTATTTGGATTTTATGAACTGCTTGGTGATTTTGTAAACAGGAGGATATGTCACACTTTTAAACGGAACCATGCAGTTTGTTTTCGTGAAAATGTACTTCATTTTAATCATGTTTAGAGTCGGATTTGGGCAGAGTTACGAGAACGTATGAATGTTTGGAAAGTTTATGTAAAATGTACAATTGAAATGGAGATAGAAATGATATTGTGAAGAAGTTATAAGTTGATAAATTGAGGAATGATAGAAGGTCGAGTGGTTTTATGTAAACTGTTTTTGTATGATAAATGAATTTTCTTTAAAGGTTTTCGAGGGTGTTTTAATTGATTTAGAGGCTTAAAAAGAAAAATTTCGTACGGGAAATTAGGAATAGTTTGAGGGTCGTTACAGAAAAACTCTAGCACTAATTTTCAAATCTTTATCCTTTGGTTTCACAGGCAAAAGTCCATGCAGATTTTTCATAATCATTCTAAAAAATTCTAATTGATCATCATTATAAACAAACTCGAGATCCTTAGAGGTCTCATAATAAGTTTTAGTAGAACTGTCCACTACACATTCCAACAAATCATTTAACGAATGAGGGGTTAAATTGATGTGTTTACCATACACATACTTGAAATTTTTAAAGGATGGGGAGTGTACTTCACATTAGCATAAAATATCTTAATCGGAGTTTCAAAATAGGGATCCTCTACCTCGTATAGCATAAAAAGTTCCAGCATTTTACATGATTCCTCCAAATCTAATCCTAGAAGTCCAATAAAGGAAACTCTTCGAGAGATAATCAAAGGTTTGAACTTAAAATTTGTGTCATACTTATCTTTGGAGTCCTCATTTCGGAAAAGCAATGTTGGCCATTCGGTGAGAGCATCAATGTGTGAAGCCCGATTTGAAATTCTTATTTTGCGCTTCACAGAACGACCACGAGTATGAGAGGAAGAGGTCATAGAGAGATAGAGGAGAAGAGATGAGTGTTCCTAGGCAAGAGGGACTACGAGATAGAGAGAATCGACAAAAACTAGAGAGAAAATAGCGCGGATTAGGGTTTGGACGACATTGCAAAATTTATTTTCACGACTCTCCGGTCGACACTTGTGCAAAAATGTTGACTGGCAGTGTATATTTTGAGATAATCAGAGGCTTTGAGGTGTCGACCATTCCCTTACTAGGTTGACACTTAGTTGAAATTTGTTTAAACTAGAAGATTAAAAGTGTTGACTGGTCCATTTATAGGTCGACATTTACTTGAAAGATAATTTTACCAGAAGCTTAGAGGTATCTACCGGTCCTTCTACAGGTCGACAATTACTTGAAAAATAATTCATCCAGAAGCTTAGAAGTGTTAACTGGGACTTTCAAAGGTCGACACTTCATGAACAAAACTTGATTCTACTGTAGCACCCGGTCCCATTAAACCAAATTTAATTTATCGAACTATGGTGTGCTAATTTTATGAAGAATTAGGAGAAAAAGGTGATTAGGTTAGTTAAAGTCTATTCAAGGGCAAAAGGGTAAATAGAAATTAAAAGTGGATAACGTATTTAAGGAAAGAGAATTTGGGGTTAAATGCACTGTAGCCGCCACCGTTCTGGTTATCTTTTTCTCTCAGCCAACAGCTCTTCAACAGACTCCCTCTAGGCGATTTCTCCTCCGATTTCATCCAACCAAGGTGAGTTTTGATTCAACCGCTTGCTGTTTTAGTGCCTAGGTAACTAAAGGATTTCAATGTATGCATTTTTGGAAATGCTGTGAATGCGGGATTTCGTTTGGGGTATAGTATGGAATCGGGAATGCTAGATAAACAAAAATGCCAAACTAGCTCCGTAGGTTTCTAGATAGTTTGGAAATGAAGTTTAATGCCCTGTTTGTGATTTAGGTGAACAGAATCCCGAAGTAGCTCATAACCAGGAACTCTCGGGGAATCCAGGTAAGTGAAGTAATGTGTGCGCCTTCGGGCCTACATCACAAAACAGTAGGTTTTTTTTGCATGTTAAGTGTTTTCTGTATATCATGCATCATATTTTGAAAGAAATATGAAAAATGAATTTACATGGAATGAATGGTAAGGCATGAACAGAAGGTGTTGTGATAGCTATTAAGGGAATTAATCTGCCCCTTAACTGATGTAGTGGATTTATTACATTGGGAGAATTGATCTCACTCCCAAGGGAACTGAGGGATCAGATCAGCTATTAAGGGAATTCATCCGCCCCTTAATCGAGTATAGGATGTATAACATTGGGAGGATTGATCCCACTCCCAAGGGAAACAAGGGATCAGATCAGTTATGAATGAACGTGAATGCAACTGAGATGAGAAAGTAGAAACTGCATGTTTAGGAATTTATGTTTTAGCGTTTCAACATTTCATTTCATAATGCTTCACTTATTTAGCATTAGGCTAATAGATGAGTTTTGCGATGTAGGTGCTGAGGTAACCACTGGAGAGTTCTCTGAATTTACTAAAGAATAGGTGAAGTTGTTGAAGCACATTCATGTCGCGCTTTGGTGTCCTGATGAGGCGGCTTAACATTTGTCTGTAGGTGAAGTTTCAGTGGTTAAGTGGTTATTTTATGAGTATTCAGGATTTAATGACAGTAGCTATTTGATGTTTTATATCCTTGGGATTTTCTTCTCTGTCAAGGGAAACGTGATTTTAATGTTGTCAGTGTCTAACATTTCTGAAGGGTCTAGAATGTCTGAGTTGTCCCCTGTTATGAAAAATCTGACTTGATTTTATTACAATCTGTTGGTTTGGGATTTTATAGGTTCAGAATACAAATGTTGGTTTTAAATGGTCACTTGTTGGAATTCAGATGTTATTTAGGGTCAGGTTATTTCGGATGTTTTGAGTGAAATCTGTAAGTTCAACCATCGGCGAATGAAGTTAACCGGTGGATGTATGTTAAAGTCGATCGGATGAATGAATCATCCGGCTGATGTCACCGGTGGATGTATGTTAAAGTCGATCGGATGAATGAATCATCCGGCTGACGTCACCGGTGGATGTATGTTAAAGTCGATCGGATGATGGTTGACGTCACCGGTGGATGTAGGAAGTGTTTTGTCGTTTTGTGACTGGTTGATAGCTGACGTCACCGATGGATGTAGGAAGTGTTTGTCGTTTAGTGACCGGTTGATGTAGCCAAAGTTTTGTCGCATTGTCACCAGGGAAGCCTTCTGGTTCCTGTTTCGGCCTCTTCCGTTGACTTTGCTCGGCGGTAGATATGTTTGACTTCTGTAACTTTTCAAGTATTACACGATTTAAACCCTTACTTCCTTTGGCCGATTGTTTCTTAATATTCCAACCGATTATTCAAACATTTTTTTTTATATAGTTTTGTTTAACTCTATTGTGCTTAAATGATTTCCGCTGCTATTTTTTTTTTAAATATTTCGAGGTTTTAGAAAATGTCAAATTTTAACTTTCGAGTGAAATTTTAAATTTGGTCCAAAGTTTCTTAGTTATATTCGGGTTATGAGTAGCGAACCGCGTTCAGAAAACTCGGGGCGTCACATCTACACATGATCAAACCTAATTAGACCTAACCGTATCCGAATGTTATTTAAAGTTTTTTCATCCTGTAAAAATGTCAACTAATTGGCTCCTTTTGAACGTGATCTATGATGAAATGATATCTAATCTAAATATGCTTAGTTCTAGAATGTTGAATAGGATTATTCGAAATGTTTATTACACTAGTATTATTACACTTAATTAGAATCTTATCATAATATAGATTTATAGTCCTCTAATATTTGTTTCATTCAAAATATTTGAGCACAACAACTTCTGACGACGATTTATTCTCTTTTGGTCGTTGAAAGTGCTACTAAATTTTATTTATTAGAGAACCAAAATACTAGAGATTTTCTAAGGAATTGACAAGTTTCACTTGTGCTCTTCCTATCAACTAGACTTCCAGCATAATCCGAGTCGGAGTAACCTATCAACTCAAAGGATATTCCCTTGGGATACTATAGTCCTAAATCATAAGACCCACTTAAATATTTGAATATTCTTTTTAGAGCATTGAGATTTCTTAGGTGAAGCTTGAAACCTCGCATATAAACATACACTAAACAAAATATCGGGTCTACTCGAGGTTAAATAGAGAAGAGAACCTATCATTCTTCGATATTTCTTAATGTCTACATTATTTCCATATTCATCCTTACCCATTCTCATAGGGGTACTAGATGATTTTGATGAGTCCATGCCAAATCTTTTTAAAAGCTCATTAACATATTTTTCTTGAATCAAGAAGATATCATTATGAGATTGTTTAATTTGGAGTCCCAAGAAAAATCTCAACTCCCCCATCATATTTATCTCAAATTCACTTTGCATTAAAGAAATAAAATCATTACAAAGAAAATCATTCATCACACCAAAGATAATATCCTCGACATAAATTTGAACAATAAACATGCCATCTCATTTTTTCTTGGTAAATAAAGTCGAATCAATTTTACCCATTTTGAAGTTTTTTTTCTAAGATTTAATTTCTTAATCTATCATACAAAGCTCTAGGAGCTTGCTTAAGTCCATAGAGAGTCTTCTTGCGCTTAAAAACATGATCAAGCTTATTATGGGCTTCAAAGCTCTACATACACCTCCTCCAAAATAAACCCATTTAGAAATGTACTTTTGACATCCATTAGGAAGAGAATAAAATTCTTAAAGTAGGCAAAGGCTAAAAGCATATGAATGCATTCTAATCTAGCTACCGGAGCAAAGGTTTCTTCAAAATTTATACCTTCTTGAATATAACCTTTAGCAACCAACCTAGTCTTATTTCTTATAACAACTCCATTTTCATCCAATTTGTTTTTAAATACCCATTTTGTTTCTAAAACGGAGTGCTTCTTAGGTCTTCGAACAAGCTCTCAAATATCATTCCTCTCAAATTGATTTAGCTCTTATTGCATAGCCAAAATCCAATTCTTATCTAATTCGGCTTCATCAAACTTTTTAGATTCAATTTGAGAGATGAAAGGTATAGTTTTGACTCCTAAGGTAGGATCACCTAGAATATCATCCATGGGGTGACTTTTGGCATATCTCCAATCTTTAGAAGATCATCATTAATATTATAGATTAGAATGATTTGTAATGTATTAGAAAGAAATTCTAGAGAGGTGCTCTCATGAATTGTACTATTCTTCTCACCTATAACAAGGGAGTCCATATCTCTTTCTAAATCATCATTTAACTCCACATAGTTTATTAGTTGTGATATTTCATCAAAGATGGCATGCATGGATTCTTCCACAACTAAAGTTCTTTTATTAAAAACTCTATACGTTTTACTAGTTGAGGAATAACCTATAAATATCTCAAAATCCGTCTTGGAGTCAAATTTACCCAAATTATCCTTGGTATTGAGAATGAAGCATTTGCTACCAAAGACTTTAAAATATTTTACGCTTGGTATTCTACCGTTCCAAAGTTCATAAGAAGTTTTCTCTAGAATAGGACGAAGGGAAACCTAATTAAGAACATATCAAGCAGTGGCAACGACTTGTCCCCAAAAATATTTGAAAAGGGAATTCTCATTGAGCATAGTTCTAGCTAACTTTTGGAGAGACCTATTCTTTCTCTCAACAACCCCATTTTTTTTAGGAGTCCTAGGTGAAGAGAAATTATACTCAATGCCATATTTAAGATAAAAACTGTCAAACTTCTCTTTCTCAAATTCTCAACCATGATCATTACAAATGACAACAATAGAGAGATCTTTTTCATTTTGAATTTTTTTCCTAAAGTTAGAAAAGGTGTCAAATGTTTCATCTTTTGACTTTAAAAAGAAGACTCAAGTAAACCTAGAGAAATCATGAACAATCACAAAGACATAATGCTTACCTCTTAAGCTAGCAATTTTTGAAGGTCTGAAAAGGTTCATATGAAAAAGTTGGAGAGGCTTGGAAGAAGAGACAACACTTTCTGAAACAAATGAACTCTTTGTTTTATTTTCCATTTGACAAACATCACATACTCTATCATTCTCAAATGATATCTTTGGAAGGCCCCCAACTAGGTTGTTTGTAGAGATTTTAGCCAAGGTATCCATACTAATATGACATAATCTCCTATGTCAAGACCAACTATCAATAGATGAATTTGTTTTAAAACACTTTTAATCAAAACAAGAAACATTATCCAAATCAATAGTATATACATTTTCATTTCTATATCCAATAAACAAAATATTTCTGTTTGAGCTATCATCAATCATGCAAATTTTTTATTAAAAAATAACTATATAACATTTATCACACAATTGACTAATTAAAAGATTATGTTCCAAACTATCAACCAATAAGACACTCTCAATATTATGGTTAGAATCATTACCTATGTTCTCAATGCCTACAATTTTTTCTTTTTGATTTCCACCAAAAATGATGTTCCCCTTCTTTTTGTTGATAGAGGTAAACTTTGAAGAGTCTCTCGTCATATGTTTTGAATGTCCACTATCAAAATACCATAAGTTCTTCAAGGGAGATCCTTCAACCTACAAGGAAACAATCATATGATTCTATTAGGTACCCAAATCTTTTTGGGTCATTGAATGTTAGTCTTGGTTCTCTTAGGAACCCACATTAAAATAGGAGATGCTTTTCTCTCACTTAACTTTAGAGGGCAAGAAAAAGATTTCAGACTCATTCTATTGCACATATTACAAGTGGTTGGTTTAACAAAGAAATTTTCGTATCCCTTTTTCTTCTTAAAAGTTTCATAGCCAATGTCAGCCTTATCAACAGTCACTCTTTGTTTTTCAAGAACATTTCTAAGTTTTTGCTACCATTAGAGAACTTAAGCACTATATTGTTTAAATCAACATTTTTACTCTTTATATCACTAATTTCATTTTCTAATGAAGAAGTCACATTAGCCTACTTTCTAACTAAATCAATTTTCTAATGAAGAAGTCACATTAGCCTACTTTCTAACTAAATCAACATTCTCCTTTTTCAACACTTTGTATTTAGACTTAAGCAAATTAAATTGAACAACTAGATTGTTAAAAGCATCTATCAATTCACTTTCATTAACATCATCATCTAACTCACTAAAGGAGTTGCTTACCTCATTTTCCTTAGTCATGAAACACTTGTTGGCAACTTCTTCATATTCGGAGGAAGTATTATTTTCGCTATCATCCCATGTAGCTTTCATTGCTCTCTTCTTGAATATCTTTGGCACTTTTTTGGCTTGAGAACAATCGGCCTTGAAGTTCCCTGGCTTTCCACATTCAAAACATGTGGCTTCCTTTTCTTTTTTAATCTTGTCTCCTTTTGAGAATATTTTCCCTTGTATTCTTTTCTGTTGAAAGAATTTACTAAATCTTTGTAATGAATACAATCTCCTCATCATCTTCTTCCTTTTTGGATTTGTCTTGTTTGCTTGAAGAGGCCTTAAGAACAATGTCTTTCTTTTTGGAGATTTCATTTTCTTTTAGATCTTCTCTCTCATTGGCTTTCATAGTTATCTCGTGTGTCATTAGTGATCCAATAAGTTTCTCTAGTTTAAAAACTTTGAGATCTCTAGTTTCTTGGATGACCGTCACCTTAGGTTGTCATCCTCTTGGTAAGCATCTGAGTATATTGCAAACCAAATCTTCATTTGGATAAACTCTACCAATCACTTTCAAACTATTAGTAACATTAGTGAAATGAGTAAACATAGATCTAATAGATTTATCCTTTTCCATAGAAAATAGCTCATATTCATGCACAAGCATACTCATTTTACTTTTCTTCACTTGATTAGTTCCTTCATGCGTAATTTTAAGTAAACGCCTAATTTCAAAGGCATTGTCACATCCTTGCACTATATTAAACTCTTATATATTAATAGCACAATATAACGTTTTCATTGCTTTACAATTGAAACTTAAATTTCTCTTATCAAAATTATCTAACTCAATTGGCAATTTGGGAACGTTAACTCCATTTTCAACTTTGATAGGAATATATAGCCCGTTTTCAATGACATTCCATAAATCATAATCCATAGCTTGAATAAAGATTTTCATCATAGCTTTCCAATTCACATAATCATTTTCATATAAAAATGGAGGTCTGAAAATAGATTCCCCCTCTACGTACAAAGAGTTCAAATTGAATGTCATTATGTAAGATTACAATAAAGCAATGATAAATCAAAATAACAAGCCTTAGACAAAGCTCTGATACCAATTGTAGGATCGAAAATAAGTTGGGGGTGGGGTGGGGGTGGGGTTATTAGCAACTTTTTCGTGATTAGCTTAATAATTTGTACAAGTTCAAATTTAGTGATATTCTCAAACAATAAGATTCATTTTTCAGAGTTAAAACTTTATAGTGAGCAAATTCTAAAGAGTTTAGAGAGAAGAGATGCAATCGAGTTTTTAAGACTCCTCCTTGAAGATTCTTCTTAATCTCAACTTCTTGAGTGCACTCGATTGATCTTCTGAGCGTCAATCAATACCTTCTTCAGAGCATCTCCCTTTACACGTTCACAAATAGTAATGAGATCGAAATATTGATTAATACAAATCTCCCACACTCTCAATGCATACAATCACAAGGTGAACTAGTTTATTAACAACTTTTCGTAATTAGCTTAATAATTTGTACAAGTTCAAATTTAGTTATATTCTCACACAACAAGATTAATTTTTCAGAGTTAAAACTTATAGTGAGCAAATTCTAAAGACTTTAGAGAGAAGAGATGCAATCGAGTTGTTAACGTTGTTCGACCAATCCTGCCTATGTCTGTGCTTCAAGGCTCCTTTTTGAAAATTCTTCTCAATCTCAACTTCTTGAGTTCACTCGATTGATTTTCTGGGAGTCAATCAATGCCTTCTTCAGGGCATCTCCCTTTGAACATTCACAAATAGTAATGAGATCAAAATATTGATGAATACAAATCTCTCACACTCTTAATACATAGAAGCACAAGTTGATGAACTAGGAGAGGTGGTGATCAATTGAAGGAAGAGATTCTCAAGTTTTGATTCGGTAGAACTTCGTTGCAATTTTTCAGATTTAGTGGTCTTCATGAGTCTTCATTCTTCTATTTATAAGTGTCTTCAAAAACTAGCTAGTGCGGTCGACACTTCCTCTTGCTCGGTCGACACTTTGTTGACGTTGTGTGTTATTTTAAAAGCCATTCAACTACTCGGTTGACACTTTGGCTTTCTTGTCGACACTTTAAGGCTCCTGAAATTTCTAGATTTGATCATCTGGTCGACATTTAAAACTCTTTGGAATTTCTGCATTAGTTCATGCAATCGACACTATCACTTTCTGGTCGACATTTAAACTCTCTGAAATTTCTACACTAGTTTCTGCGGTCGACATTAACATTATCTGGTCTACACTTTACGCTTTATGGAGTTTCATAAATATGACTAGCCGTCGACACTTTGTTACTTCGGTCGACACTTTGAAAACATTTTTGCAAACATTTAACTTTAAGTTCTGAAGCTTTATTGATGACAGAAAAAACTTGAATACACACGTAAGAAAGATTAAATACCCTTCGTAAATGGTATTTTCAATGAGAAGCAATAGAATAATATTTCGTTTACTTATTATCGACATAATCATCAATCAACGAAATCTTGAATAGAAGGTTCATCATCAAAAATATATATTAACCCTAAAACTTACTTTAAGTTAACACATTCATCATTCAAGAAGAGTTGTTCCTTTCACCAAGAGGAATATTTTGAGCTAAAAATCAAGGGGTAAAATTGATGAAATAAAGACTTAGAGAGGTAAGAATTCTACTATTTGTGTTTTCTAAACTATAGTGAAATTACATAGCTTAGGTGGAGAAAATGATACTTTGAGTATTACACGTAAATATATGGAATTTCATGTAACTAACCTTTGATGAAGTGAAGGTGATTTAGTTGATATTGATTGAAAGAAATATTGGAATTGGTGTTTGGTATTGGTTTGAAAGATATTATGTTGAAGATTTGAAAAATAGAATTATTGGTTTATGCACCGGGAAATGTGATAAACGTAAATAAAGTTAGGTATTACTTAATATTGAGGTGCTATGCATTGAGATTGGATGAAATAAGCATGAAATGGATATGCTTTAATGATTAAAGATTCAATGCAAAGAACTAGCAAATTAAATAAAATTATCAAATGCTTAAGATGAGAAAGCATATAATTAGACAATTCTATCAAATATTGTCTTGGAATATATTATGTTAGAATTGAGGCTTTGATGGTGATGAAAAGCATGTGAATGATAAAATGTGGTTAGTGGAATGTTGATTTATAATAGTTAAATTATGCATAAAAATATTATATAGTAATAGCGTTTAATAGTAAAATGTTTAGTTATGGTTTAAAATTGAGTAAAATGTCAATTTAAATTACCATATAATGTGATTATGGGATTTGATGTTTTGGATATAAATTGGAATGGAAAACGTGGTGAAAAAGTAATAAAAATTATAAGATCGGCTGTCCAATCTGTGGGGCAGGAGTCTGGGTGTGTAAAATATAGATAAAATATGTAAAGAGTGGTTCTTGACCAGGAGCCTGCTGTAGGAGAGTGGAGCTTGCTCTACTGTTCACTTACCGCATTTTATTAAAATTCTAATCATTTTCAAATCAATTCCACCAATCTTTTTGGCACAAATTGGGGTATGTTTAGTGGGTGTCTAGATAAAAATAAGTATATCATTCGTGGATAAATCATGTATCATATTGCTTGTTATTTAAATAAAGATTTGCATATTTGTATTATGCATTCAATGTATATACATAATGAAGATACTTAAATCATGCATATATATAGAAATGTGATAAACGTAAATAAAGTTAGGTATTAATAATATATGTCTAATGAATTACATATAAAAGAACATTGGGGTTAGACACTAATTAGAAATGTCTAGTGAACCTCACAAAGAATATCAAAATGAGTTAAGACATTAATAAAACATGTCTAGATAGTTTTATAAAATGTAATAATTGATTGAAGGTGAACGATGAAATTATTCATTAATAGAATATGTCTAAATAGTTTCAATGAGATATAAATCTTGGTTAAATATAAACCATTGAATTTATATGGCAAATTGTAAATGAAATTTTTATTACTTATGATTGTGAATTTGTCAAGAATAAAATGCATACAAGGGAGTTGCACATGAGGAAAAGAGTATTGCGAATCAATTACACATGAAATGTTGTGAATTGAAATTTAGATGTAAAAATATATGTTGCAAATGGAGTTAAGTTGTGCATAAAGATTAATTACACAAAAGCATGAGAAAAGAGTTTAGTTAGGTTATCCTTGCCTAAATCAATTGCTAAATACACTTCTTAAATAAAGAGGTGTTACACATCATTAAAATATTAATAATAAATGTTTAGAGAAAATTTGTTAATACCTAAAAACATGAGATGTGTGATCATGAGAGTTGATCGATGTTGATAAATAGAAACAATGGTTGTGAGGACTAATCATGTAAGGAAATTAGTATATGATTAGATTCGATTTTAGGATTCTTGCTAACTTTATAAAACTTATTCCATTGTTTCTTCCAATTTTTCAAGAAAATGTGATAGAAGCTCACGAGATACAGGTAAATGCATAATGAGTTAAAGAGTTCAGCACAACTTAGGTCTAGAAGAATTTTATTTTTGGTTTTCTCTTTTCTTGTATTAGTTTTGTATTATCCATTTCTATAAAATAAATAGTGGATAAAGTATTATACGTAATTGGACTTGTGTATTAAACTATAGATTGACTTTATCTATTTTGTGCGGCCCATTACACGTAAGTGGTAAACAATTATGATTTTTTTTAATTAAACTGATTTGTTTGGTAATAAGGGTGCAGACCCTTACAGTCATAGTCACTCTTCTTCTATTTATTATGTTTTAAAAATTGCACAATATATATATACACACACACATATATATTGAGTTGGAATGTAACTAATAAATATCGTTTGTACATATTTATAATATTTAAGCATCCATTCTATGCATACATTGAATAAAAATTACATACTAACAATGCACAAATCAAACAAATTTTGTTATTTAACAAGTAAAAATGGTGCATAAATTATGGTCAAGCATGTATCTAATGCATCTCTAAGTATTCCTAAAGTACTACAATTTAATACCTCTTTAACATATTAAAATCACCATCTCCATTCTACCCACATGGGTCAACCTAATTCAAGGTTCAATCAACCTATCCTAAGCATGGGTCGACCTGTAAACACATAGACGATGATGCAAAACAATTTCAGCAAGATGCGGTCAACCACCTTGAGGAAGAATACTTGAGTAAGACAACCTGTAGCAGGTTGTGGCCCCTATGGACAGAAGTTGCAAGAAAATGCAGGATTTTCAAACACTGAAAGCGGAGTGGAGCTATTGATGTGTGGGGTGTTCAAGAATAATTTCTCGTTGATCAGCTTCAGATGGAGTTCATCAAAAGTTATTGGCGTATCACAACAGTTGACAACATCAATGATGGACTTGTAATCATCAAATCCATGCAAAATTTTCTCCGTAAGGTCCATCAATTTGTCCAGGGCAACAAGTTCTTCAGTATGGTTTGAGTCTCTTTGTCCATGTTTTTGATTTGACCTTTGATTTGTTTTCATATGTCCTAAAAAGGGGCGGGCAAATGTGTTGGAATGTGTGTTCTATGCATCAAAAGATATCACTGAATCCACCACTAAAGAGATTGGGAGAGGCGAAAGAGAGGTAATGACAGCACCAAAAATCAATCTGTCTTGACAGAGCCATGTTTGATATGCTGGATTAGCCAGTTGTAGCAGCAACCAATAATGGTAGGTGGAGGAAAATGTAATATAAGTTTTAACCGATAAGAATAACTTCAAAGTGAAGTTTCCAGGATAGATAATTTCTAAGTAATTTGTCCAAATTGTGTATGTGACGATGACATGAGATTTGATAGGTACGTGATGGTGGGGAATTATGATTTCATTTTTGACATCAGCTCCTATGTTTCATTGGTAATCAACTAGTGTTTATAGTTAAGTCCATTTTTTAGTTTAAATTAGGAAAGCAATATAATTAGAAAACTATCGAAATAATTATATAAACAACTACCTAATTTACAAAAGAAAATTGCAAATTAATATTCAATTAAGAATGCACATGATTTATTAACTTTGTTAGATTAACTGAATGTTTCCATCAAACCTCTTAGAGGTAAGGAGATGATTTTTTTTTAAGTATAATGTTATATTTATTTTTTTATTTATCTGTCAAACAATGAAGGATACAATAAAAATACAATTAATATAATAAATAATAATCACTTAATTTTTTACATTAATTACACGAATCATTATTGTCACATCAGCGAGTATTATAAAAGAGTATAATAAGAAAATAAATGTATCATTGTTCGTTTTTTATAGTTAATATGTATTGGTAAAATATTCATAATTTTAATGTAATATAGATCACTTTCTTCCATGTCCTTAAAGTAGGGGTATTGTCACTTATTACATCAAATAACCAGTGTTTGCAAAAGTAGCACCTCCTTCTCCAGCAAATCACTGTCCATCATTTAGCTTAAAATTTATCAGAAAATGACCGGTGACATACTATCAAATTAAGAAGGAAGCTCAGGAGGAAGAAGAGGTTGTCGATCCACAAGGTCGTAAAGCTCATTGCCAATTCCAAAACCAAGCATTCGAGCCATATCAGATGTCCTCAGCCTTGGCTTGGCAATGCCATGATGCTTCAGCCATGAATACACCGTAAATACTTTCTTCATCACGAACAATTCCAGAGCTTCAGGGTTGAAGACCACTCCCATTTTCATGCTTATCTGCCATCAATCCGACCAAGAAATCAATGATAACTAGAGGCTGATAAATCGGATAAATAAACCTATTGAAAAATTGGGTATTTCTCCCATGGATGGGAAGTGAGCTTTCCAGTGGCGGCGTACAGGGGATTAAGGCGTGAGACAAATGAAGATTATATCTTAAAAACAAACACTTTAAAGTCGAATTAACAAAAATAGTATAAGTTGTCGTTTTTGATGATTCATTATTGTCAGTCAAATCTGTTACTTATCTTGAGAATAGAAAGTTGTTCCAGTTAAAAGTAATTGAAGTAATGTGGAAATGTTACCTGGTGAGGAACCAACATGGCAGCATAACGAGCAAGCTCTCCAGATCGCCAATCCAACAAGACAGGTAGCCATGGATAAGCAGCATCAAGTCGCACAAACCAGAGCCTTATATCAGGAAACTCACATAATTCTCTGAAATCAGACACATCATCTCTTCTGTAATTAATGGTAAATCCAACCCGACGCTCAAGAAACTCTTTCGGCTCAGCTGAAAAAAACTAGCCAGAACAAAATCATGGGCCACTAATCTGATTATTACTCAAAACAAATTTTAAGATTTTGCTAATTAATTACCCGAAATAGGTGAAACTATTCCAGTGGCGGTCTGAAAAGGAGATAAATCAAGACGGCTAATTACGTCATTATCTAGTACAACTTCGAATCGACCTTCTGTGGGTGGCATTGGAGGTGGTGCTCTGAGAGAACCTATCCGTTTTTCAAATAAAGTTTAAGTAAATTGACAACTGAAGAATCAGAGCTCTAATCTTAAATGGGTTGCTCAGTAAACAACCAGAAACTACAAGGAGATTCCAATTTATCATAATGAGAAAGACTAGCAACTGGTATTATGAGTGACACTGAGAAGCTACCGTCGTCGTCGTCAAGGAAAGAGAGGTTGAAATTCCCGGATGGATTGAAGGCCACCGAAGCGGCGACTGGACGTTGGCGACCGGAAGTGTAAATCGGCGGAGGGGAGGCCATAATATCGGAGATAAGTTTGCAGGAAATCCATGGAAAGCCCGGGGAAAACTTGTGAGACAAAGGAGGAGAAAGGGGGAGTAAAGGTTTGAATGTATTCGCCATGGAGTAGAAAACGAACGGGGAGGCTCATCTCTTTATCCGATTACTTGGCTTCGATGTTCGATTAAATGAGATGAGCATCGGATCTCCTCAAGACAGTAAAAGCCCATTCAAGAAAACCAAATTTAGTCCATACAAAGACGCCTAAGTTATTTTAAACCCAACTAGCCCATTTGAAAAGGTAATAAAGATAAATTTAAATCTACGTAACTTGGGAATACCGTTTGGTTTAGAAAATACGCCCAACAGATCTAGATTTTATCACTACATGAGTTATTTCTCAAAATGCAAGAAGTAACTTCTTCAAATAAAATTGAGAAAAGTTCAAGTTAGCCCCCAACGTATGGGATCAGTGGTCATTTGGTCTCTAACCTTTATTTTTGACCCAATCAGATCCTATTGTATACACCGTTTGCAATTCAAACCCTCCCGTTAAATTTTTCGTTAAATTTGACACGTGCTCTACACGTGCGGTGCTAAAACCTTAAAATACCCTCATTTCCTCTTGAAATCCGTAAAGTAAAAGTTAAATTTGTCTGAAGGGTTATGAACCCTAATTTTCGTTGCCTGGTCGCATTCTCCTCTCTCTTCATCAATGCAGTGACTCTCGCTCGCGATCCCTTTTGGAATCGACTTCTGACTCGCTTGCATCGGACATCTCGCACAGCCTTTCACTCCGTCGCTCAAAGCCCTCTGTTACTCGCAGAATATTGCACGCGCTCCGCCGCTCCTTGTCGCTGTCGCTTCTACTAGTAGGTACGCCTGTTTCTGTTGCTTAAAAAAATGGGGCATATTAGTGGAAGATGAATTGCTTCTTCTGTATTTTTTGTTTCTTTGATTTCGAAGAAGGAAAATCTTCTTCATTTTACTGTGTTTTTCAGATGCCAAACCGAGGGTTAATTTTTTCTTTCAGAATTGAGGAATTGTTGATAGTGAACTCTTTATTTTGTTTTGTTTTTCATCTAGAATTTAGGAATTATTGATAGTGAACTCTCTGTTTTGTTTTATTTTTCTTCCAGAATTGAGGAATTGTTGATAGTGAACTCTCTGTTTTGTTTTGTTGTTCTTCTAGAATTGAGGAATTGTTGATAGTGAACTCTTTGTTTGGTTTTGTTTTTCTTCCAGAATTGAGGAATTGTTGATATTGCTTCTTGTTGATATTGAACTCTCTGTTCGGTTTTGTTGACTTGTTATTTGTTTTCAATAATGCAGGTAAAATATATGAATGAATTTAGTATAAAATTAAATTTTGGAGGAAAATTCACATATAAGAAGAGGTTAATGTACAGCTGTGGAAAGAAGGAAATTGTTTCCAAGTGCGAGGGGGATCGAATGTCCATGTTGGTGATTGAAGACATGCTAGCGGAGTTTGGAGTCACTGCATGGAAGACACTTTCTTATATGATTCATAAACTTAATTTGCAGAAGGGATTGAGGCGCTTGAAAACTGACAATGATGTGATGAAGATGGTTAGTAGACTCGATGAAAAGCGCTACGTTAAGATTTATGTGGAGTATGAAAATAATTGTACAATATGTTATTTAAGTGATTGTGGGGGTTTGTAACACCCGGGAATTTCGTTTTAGAGATTTCGAGCTATAAGTTTCGGGCTTTAAGTATTTTAAGCATTTTAGAGTTTTAATTCGTTGAAATAATAAAATAAGTCCAAATGACCAATGGTAAGTTTCGTTAGAGCCTTAAGAATAAATAGAAATATTTGGAGAAATAAGGGAATTTCGGAGAAGTTAAACCGATAGATGAAACAATGATTTAGGTTAAGAGATTTAACTAAGGGCAATTAGGTAAATTATTAAGTTAGATTTTATTAAAAAGCTTAAGTCTCTCTCTCCCTTTTCTTATTTCTCCTCCTGCGCACGAAACCCCTCTCTCCCTCGCGACCGAAACCCCTCTCTCCCTCGCGACCTTTCTTCTCCTTCATCGCCATCTCCAACGATCGATCAACTCCTCCGTTTCCGGCGAGTTTCTCCTATAGTTTCTTCCCCAAATCAATTCTCTAAGTAAGTTCTACCCTCTAGTTAAGTTTATTTGTGGTTTTAGGGTTTGTTTTGAGTTAGGGTTTGTGAAGAAATTTAGGGGTTGGTTAGAAATCGATAGGGTTATTAATTTATCACTCATGGATGATGTATTTGTGATTATTAAGGTTGTTGGAGTAGATTAATGGTGTTGGTTGATGTTTAATGTTAAGTTTAGGTTGTTGGAAATGTTGTAAAACACCATTAATGGAGTTTTGAAGTTTTGGAGCACCAAGTGCTCGATGAAATGCCTAGATGAAGTGAATTATAGTTTTAGAAGAGTTTGTCCTAACTCGAGGCAAGTTATGAATGTTACCACGGGGCAAGTTATGAATGTTACCACGGGGCAAGTTATGAATGTTACCACGGGGCAAGTTATGAATGTTACCACGGGGCAAGTTATGAATGTTACCACGGGGCAAGTTATGAATGTTACCACGGGGCAAGTTATGAATGTTACCACGGGGCAAGTTATGAATGTTACCACGGGGCAAGTTATGAATGTTACCACGGGGCAAGTTATGAATGTTACCACGGGGCAAGTTATGAATGTTATCACGGGGCAAGTTATGAATGTTATCACGGGGCAAGTTATGAATGTTATCACGGGGCAAGTTATGAATGTTATCACGGGGCAAGTTATGAATGTTATCACGGGGCAAGTTATGAATGTTATCACGGGGCAAGTTATGAATGTTATCACGGGGCAAGTTATGAATGTTATCACGGGGCAAGTTATGAATGTTACCACGGGGCAAGTTATGAATGTTATCACGGGGCAAGTTATGAATGTTATCACGGGGCAAGTTATGAATGTTATCACGGGGCAAGTTATGAATGTTACCACGGGGCAAGTTATGAATGTTACCACGGGGCAAGTTATGAATGTTATCACGGGGCAAGTTATGAATGTTATCACGGGGCAAGTTATGAATGTTATCACGGGGCAAGTTATGAATGTTATCACGGGGCAAGTTATGAATGTTATCACGGGGCAAGTTATGAATGTTATCACGGGGCAAGTTATGAATGTTATCACGGGGCAAGTTATGAATGTTACCACGGGGCAAGTTATGAATGTTATCACGGGGCAAGTTATGAATGTTATCACGGGGCAAGTTATGAATGTTACCACGGGGCAAGTTATGAATGTTATCACGGGGCAAGTTATGAATGTTACCACGGGGCAAGTTATGAATGTTACCACGGGGCAAGTTATGAATGTTATCACGGGGCAAGTTATGAATGTTATCACGGGGCAAGTTATGAATGTTATCACGGGGCAAGTTATGAATGTTATCACGGGGCAAGTTTGAATGTTACCACGGGGCAAGGTTATGAATGTTACCACGGGGCAAGTTACGATTTCCACGGGGCAAGAAAATGGTTAAACGAAACGAAACGAAATTGTTTTACAAATGTCATGCATATATGTAATGTTATGTTTAGCACACTCCTTATTAAGCATTAGGCTTAATGTATTTATCGTATGATGTAGGTGACGAGAACGAAGGTGAGGAACCTCCTTATGATGATCAAGTGTAGCGGTCGATGGGCGGAGCTCGTGGCGGCGGCTTGTGTTTTGGCTAGGTTGGTGACTCATGGTTAGAAGTTTTTGAGAGTCTTATTGATGTTTTGGGATTAATGGTGGGATGTACGGATTTTAGTATGATTAGATACATTTTTAGGGTGCTTGGTGATTGTATAGATAATGCACAGTGTTTTGAAATGTTCTCGATGTTTTTCTAACAGGAGGTAAATGTTAAACTTTTGAACGGAACCACGCAGTTCGTTTTTATGAAACTTGATTTATGTTTAAAGTGAATTGTGTCGGTTTTGAGTATTCGGGTAAATGTGATGTTTGGAGGGTGTTTTATGGAGGCATGTAGAGATTGGGTAAATGTGTAGTGAGAAAAGTGATGAGATAGTGTGTTGTGTGCTTTTGTGATGAAAATGTGAAGTACAGGGCGTGTGAAGAAGAAAGGAAGAAAGGGAAAGGGGAAGAAACCGTGCTCTCTGGAGAAAATCCAGAGAGCATGGCGATTGCTCGCCTCCAAGAGGCGAGCAATCGCCTCTTCCCCTGGCAATCGCTGGAGAAGCGATTGCCAAGCGGGCATGCAATCGCCTAAGGGGCGATTGCTCGCTAAGGAGCAATCGCCACCTTTTCTTGGCCATTTAAAAAAAAAATGTTTTAATTTAATTGTTTTCTTTTATTAATTAATTGATTTAATTGTTTAAGTTTTATTGTTTTAATAATTGTTTTAAATGATTTACTAAACGAACTTTGATTTCGATTTCGATTGCGATTTCCGTCTTAAGTACAGTTAAAGAAAAAGAGTAAAGTGTAAAAAAAAAAATAGTACGGAAATCGGGTACGGTATTAGGGTCGTCACAGGGTTTGTGTGGAGTATGAAGATTGTAACGACCCACGTCCCGAACCACGCCCCCAGCCCAGGCCCGTACACCTGGCACCGAGGTTCCCGGCCCAAGCCCGTACACTTGGCACCGAGCCACGTGTCCGGCCGCGTGTCCGTTACTCACAGAACTTTCCCCTCCCTGCAGGGTATTTTTGCCTCCCTCCCCACTCGAACCCAGGACCTCAGGGACTAGTACCCAAGGCTACAAGTGAGGAGTACCACTTGAGCTACTAGCCCAAGTGGTACTCCTCACTTGTAGCCTTGGGTACTAGTCCCTGAGGTCCTGGGTTCGAGTGGGGAGGGAGGCAAAATACCCTGCAGGGAGGGGAAAGTTCTGTGAGTAACGGACACGTGGCCGGACACGTGGCTCGGTGCCAAGTGTACGGGCTTGGGCCGGGAACCTCGGTGCCAGGTGTACGGGCCTGGTACTCACAGAACTTTCCCCTCCCTGCAGGGTATTTTTGCCTCCCTCCCCACTCGAACCCAGGACCTCAGGGACTAGTACCCAAGGCTACAAGTGAGGAGTACCACTTGGGCTAGTAGCTCAAGTGGTACTCCTCACTTGTAGCCTTGGGTACTAGTCCCTGAGGTCCTGGGTTCGAGTGGGGAGGGAGGCAAAAATACCCTGCAGGGAGGGGAAAGTTCTGTGAGTAACGGACACGTGGCCGGACACGTGGCTCGGTGCCAAGTGTACGGGCTTGGGCCGGGAACTCGGTGCCAGGTGTACGGGCCTGGGCTGGGGGCGTGGTTCGGGACGTGGGTCGTTACAATAAAAGGCGCCTTTTATTGTAACGACCCACGTCCCGAACCACGTCCCCGGCCCAGGCCCGTACACCTGGCACCGAGTTCCCGGCCCAAGCCCGTACACTTGGCACCGAGCCAACGTGTCCGGCCACGTGTCCGCTACTCACAGAACTTCCCTCTCCCTGCAGAGGAATTTTACCTTCCCCCTCACTCGAACCCAGGACCTCAGGGACTAGTACCTGGGGTGCAAGTGAGGAGTACCACTTGGGCTAGTGGTACTCCTCACTTGCACCCCAGGTACTAGTCCCTGAGGTCCTGGGTTCGAGTGAGGGGAAGGTAAAATTCCTCTGCAGGGAGAGGGAGTTCTGTGAGTAGCGGACACGTGGCCGGACACGTTGGCTCGGTGCCAAGTGTACGGGCTTGGGCCGGGAACTCGGTGCCAGGTGTACGGGCCTGGGCCGGGGACGTGGTTGGCACCGAGCCACGTGTCCGTTACTCACAGAACTTCCCCTCCCTGCAGGGTATTTTGCCTCCCTCCCCACTCGAACCCAGGACCTCAGGGACTAGTACCCAAGGCTACAAGTGAGGAGTACCACTTGGGCTAGTAGCTCAAGTGGTACTCCTCACTTGTAGCCTTGGGTACTAGTCCTGAGTCCTGGGTTCGAGTGGGGAGGAGGCAAAAATACCCTGCAGGGAGGGGAAAGTTCTGTGAGTAACGGACACGTGGCCGGACACGTGGCTCGGTGCCAAGTGTACGGGCTTGGGCCGGGAACCTCGGTGCCAGGTGTACGGGCCTGGGCTGGGGGGCGTGGTTCGGGACGTGGGTCGTTACAATAAAAGGCGCCTTTTATTGTAACGACCCACGTCCCGAACCACGCCCCCAGCCCAGGCCCGTACACCTGGCACCGAGTTCCCGGCCCAAGCCCGTACACTTGGCACCGAGCCAACGTGTCCGGCCACGTGTCCGCTACTCACAGAACTTCCCTCTCCCTGCAGAGGAATTTACCTTCCCCCTCACTCGAACCAGGACCTCAGGGACTAGTACCTGGGGTGCAAGTGAGGAGTACCACTTGGGCTAGTAGCTCAAGTGGTACTCCTCACTTGCACCCCAGGTACTAGTCCCTGAGGTCCTGGGTTCGAGTGAGGGGGAAGGTAAAATTCCTCTGCAGGGAGAGGGAAGTTCTGTGAGTAGCGGACACGTGGCCGGACACGTGGCCGGACACGTGGCCGGACACGTGGCCGGACACGTGGCCGGACACGTGGCCGGACACGTGGCCGGACACGTGGCCGGACACGTGGCCGGACACGTGGCCGGACACGTGGCCGGACACTTGGCTCGGTGCCAAGTGTACGGGCTTGGGCCGGGAACTCGGTGCCAGGTGTACGGGCCTGGGCCGGGGACGTGGTTCGGGACGTGGGTCGTTACAATAAAAGGCGCCTTTTATTGTAACGACCCACGTCCCGAACCACGCCCCCAGCCCAGGCCCGTACACCTGGCACCGAGGTTCCCGGCCCAAGCCCGTACACTTGGCACCGAGCCACGTGTCCGTTACTCACAGAACTTTCCCCTCCCTGCAGGGTATTTTTGCCTCCCTCCCCACTCGAACCCAGGACCTCAGGGACTAGTACCCAAGGCTACAAGTGAGGAGTACCACTTGGGCTAGTAGCTCAAGTGGTACTCCTCACTTGTAGCCTTGGGTACTAGTCCCTGAGGTCCTGGGTTCGAGTGGGGAGGGAGGCAAAAATACCCTGCAGGGAGGGGAAAGTTCTGTGAGTAACGGACACGTGGCCGGACACGTGGCTCGGTGCCAAGTGTACGGGCTTGGGCCGGGAACCTCGGTGCCAGGTGTACGGGCCTGGGCTGGGGGCGTGGTTCGGGACGTGGGTCGTTACAATAAAAGGCGCCTTTTATTGTAACGACCGACGTCCCGAACCACGTCCCCGGCCCAGGCCCGTACACCTAGCACCGAGTTCCCGGCCCAAGCCCGTACACTTGGCACCGAGCCAACGTGTCCGGCCACGTGTCCGCTACTCACAGAACTTCCCTCTCCCTGCAGAGGAATTTTACCTTCCCCCTCACTCGAACCCAGGACCTCAGGGACTAGTACCTGGGGTGCAAGTGAGGAGTACCACTTGAGCTATTAGCCCAAGTGGTACTCCTCACTTGCACCCCAGGTACTAGTCCCTGAGGTCCTGGGTTCGAGTGAGGGGGAAGGTAAAATTCCTCTGCAGGGAGAGGGAAGTTCTGTGAGTAGCGGACACGTGGCCGGACACGTTGGCTCGGTGCCAAGTGTACGGGCTTGGGCCGGGAACTCGGTGCCAGGTGTACGGGCCTGGGCCGGGGACGTGGTTCGGGACGTGGGTCGTTACAAAGATAATTGTACAATATGAGTTGATGTTGTTGTAACACCTGAGATTTTTCCTCTAATGGGAGTTGCCTTATATTGGAATATGTTGTGGAAGCTTAACAATGGTCCTAGAATTATTCTAAGTATTGAGAGTTAGAATGTGGAAATTTGTAGTGAAACCTAAAATATATAGGTAGTGTATTGGTGTAAATGATGTTTTAACTTAATAGAATGAGAATTAGTTGAAGAAAAGTGGAAGTGTGGGATGTCTTCCACGTTGGAATTGAGAGGTGGAAAGGGAGGGTTTGATTTTTAAATTTAACATTTTGTATGACAATTTTTAAAAGGGTAAAGTGAAGGTTTTTAATACTGTGGATGGCTAGGGTGAAAAAGGGCAAAAAGTTGTCTTCTTTCTCTCCCTCTGCCACGGAGGGAGGCGTGCAGGCGCTAGAGTGGCGCGCACTGGCGCTGGAGTGGCGCGCGCGCGGCGCTCCTTGTGGCCCACTTGAAAATTTTTCAAAATTTTCTCTTTTCAAATATGTTTTAACGTGACCTTTTCCTACGCATTTTGTACATATTTTACGAATGTTTTCCACACGTTTTTAAGTTTTTAAAAATTTTCCCTTTTCAAATATGTTTTAACCCGACCTTTTCCGACGCATTTTGTACGTATTTTACGAACGTTTTTTTACACGTTTTTAAGTTTTCAAAAAACTCAGAATCGAGTCAAAATTTTATAAAAAATTTATTTAATCGTCGTTTAATGGGTTGTAAGTGTGAGCCAAGTAGCGACCCGAGCTAGAGGTAAGTTCGGGGCGTTACAGTTGTATTTTGTACCATGTTTTTAGAAGCAAGAAAATGGTTGCTTCTTGTTAACTCTTTGAGATACAGTTTGGTATTTTGAACTATGTGATTTTAGAAGCAGGACAATGGTTGCTTCTTGTTAACTCTTTAGGATGCAGTTTCGGATTTTGTACTATGTGATTTTAGAAGCAGGACAATTTTGTACTATGTAATTTGAGAACCAAGATGAAAGGGCAATTTTCTCTGTGGCGGCTTAACATGCTAAAAGCCATTGTATGAACTAGAAAAAATCCAAGCCAAGTTAAGTAAGATAATCTAACTGATTGATCAGAGAGAAAAAAAAAGGCAGAGAGGCAGAGCTCAAGAAATCCAAGCGATGGAACATTCCCACTGTCCGAGGAATCTCCAGCAGGTTCAGTATGATTTCATTAAATCATTTTTCTATGTGCATTAGCTCATCCTCAATAATTTGATTACTTTTACTCACGGTATACTATAATTTTCTTAATTAGGTAAAGAGGTTGATTGTTGTAGAAACTGAGGAGATGTTTAAAGCCGTAAACAAAAAGATGCAAATCATCGAGCTATCCGGCCCCTATTGGTCATAAATCATCTTCCTCTCGCAAGTCTTGCTAGTGGTTCTGCTTGAAAATATTTTCAATTGTTAGTCTTGGCTTGTTAACTGTGAGTCTGGTGCTATATTGTAGAATTTACGGTTAGTTGGACACTGTGAAATTTATGTATTGTTGTTTCTTGGAGCAAATCTTAATTAAATTGGATCACATTCTTCGATTTTTTTTCGTCAAAAGAAAATTATGTGTCAATGAGGTTGTGAATGAGTCTTAGATGCAGGTTTTCAGTAGCTTATGTGTTGTGGCATTGCACTGGTATCAAATAATGGGAAAAGAAGTTCTTTTTATCCCTAATTTAAATTTTTGAGAATATGGATTGTTGACAGGCTAGAAAGAGGTTGAACTATCTCCAATGATTCATATCAAGCGTTCAAAACAAGGGTAGAAACCTTTTAAACTTGTGCCAGCTACGGATCCTCCACCTGTATGCTGATTTTCCCCTCCATCTCTTCTTTGTTGCTTAACATGCTAAAAGCCATTGTATGAACTAGAAAATAGAACTCTGGCTATTTATCAAAGTTGAAAGTAGTAGTTGGGGGTCACACCAGTTAACATTACAACAACAACAACAAATTCAAGAACTCTGGCTTTTTTGTTTCACTTAGAAGAAAGTTTGACAATCCACAATTTGCATTTTACATTTTTTAGTATACAAAAAGAGCAACTACAACTGTTGTGGCACTCCACAAAACTTATATAATAGTAGCTTTTTTCTCAACTTCTCGTTCTTTGCTTCCGCTTCCCTAAGTCGCGACTGTAATAGATTATGTACCTTCTTCTCTCTCTCCTTCGTTGGTGGATCGTACCATGTGAAAAAATCACATCTTCTTGTGACTCGCTATGAGAAAATGAATAATGTAAGTGTGTTCGAACTAAATTAAAGTAAATAATACACACAATTTCATTGTATTTACCTCATATTTTTGACATGTAAGAAACCTTCGTCCTGGATTGTCTCGTGTCCATGATATGCGCATAGCAGCTCTTTCATGAAAAAACAAACAGTGGGAGATACTCCTTCATGAACAACTACAATTGAAGAGTTAATATATGAAAAACTAAATATCAATTAAACATACTTTTTCTAATCGGAAAAATCAACAGCAACTTGAAAATTCTAAGATTTGATTCAATGGGAGGTACAACGCAGTTTTCACCTTAAAAACATACACTAAACTATCTCTCATTATTCCAATTTAAATGTTGGTCCAAAGAATTTTGAACTCGACTAGTACCCTTAAGACTATGAGGGATAATTCACAATTGAAATCAAGCAAACAGACAAAAATCACATAATAAACTAAACTTCTCAACAGTAAAATGAAGAAGATTTTCCTTCTTCAAAATCAAATAAACAAAAAATGCAGGAGAAGCAATTCATTTTCCACTAATATGCCTCATTTTTGTAAGCAACAGAAACATGCGTACCTACCAATCGAAGCGACAGCGACTGGGAGCGACAGAGTGCGGGCAATATTTTGCGAGCAACAGAGGGTTGCGAGCGACGGAGCGAGAGGCTATGCGTGCTGAGCGAGTCAGAAGTCGATTCCAGAAGAGATCGCAAACGAGAGTCACTGCATTGATGGAGAGAGAGGAGAACGCGACCAGGCAACGAAAATTAGGGTTAAGAACCCTTCAGACAAATTTAACTTTTACTTAGGGATTTCAGAAGGAAATGATGATATTTTAGGGTTTTAGCAGCGCAAGTGCAGAGCACGTGTAAAATTTAACAAAAAATTTATCAGGAGGGTTTGAATTGCAAACGGTGTATACGATATAGTCGGATTTGGTCAAAAATAAACATTAGGGACCAAATGACCGCTGATCCCATATGTTGGGGGTAAATTGAACTTTTTCCAATACAATTTTATGTCATCAATTGTCCACCATTATCGTTTTGGCTGAGGCTCAACCATTCATATTTTATCCATGTTCTTCATTTGTCATCATCACACATGAAAGATCAAAGTTACATACGGGTGTCCCAGTGGGTTGGAACACTAGGTGAGACACCAATAATAAAAACGATAATGAACAATATTAAAATGCAGAAAGTAAAGAGACAAGAGATTGGTAACGCAGTTCGGCAATTGCCTATATCTGCAAGGCCACGCCTAGATAAATCAAAACAATTCACAGGTTTACAAAGTTAGAAGACAACCATTCTAACACAAAGCAAGACTCCCTCTTTTCTTTGTCGCCGCCTCTTCCTAACTTCGCAGTGAATCTTTTGGCGAGCTCATCTCGACTTGAGATTGATTCCTTTTAGAATCTAATCGTGACAAGATCCCCTTGTCGATGATGACTCCTCCCGGAATCCGTGTATGGCAAGATCACCTTGCCAATGATGACTCCTCATAGAATTCGTGTATGACAAGATCCCCTTGCCCACGATCAAAACTCCCCCCGAGATCCAGGTAGCCGGGCGCGCCCCCTGCATGCTTTCTTCCATGTCTCGAAGCCCTAAGTCTTAAGTGATATTTTCCGACCTTAGACGAGTCATTTTTAATATGTTTTAAGTTAATCCATAAATGTCGATAGAGGAGGATAGATTGTCTATGTTCTTCCTTGAATGAGTTAAAGAGAAAAATGAAAGATTTTATGTGAATGGACGAGGGTTAAGTGCAATGTACGTCACGGAAAGTCCGTGGCAGCCATGACGAGATTGGGGTCGTCACACAGCCTCCTCCCGAGACTGAGCTTTAATGAAGATCACCAAGAATGCACCTTCAACACCATTAGTAACACCCAATGTTGTCTTCGGATGCAATCAGCCAACACACTTAGAAAACAAAGAAATCCAACCAAACAGAGTGTGTATACAGTCTCTTATAGACCGAATGAATAATGACTCACTCACTTCACAAAGGCGTGAGCGAGGAATGAATAACGTCTTGCGGCACAAGTAATTGTGATAAGAATGAACAATCTGCACACGAACTATGAAGGAAGAATGCATATTATAATCCTCATTAAATCTTTCTAATTTTTTATCTTATATATTTTATCCTAAACTGATCGCACAGAAATAGGAAACTGAATCTCACAAAATCCAGATTTGTGACACTGGTTGCAACATAAATGGAAAGTCCGAGCAATGAATTAGAAACGAATCTCATAGTTGCTGTGATCTCGTATCTCGCCATAATCAAATATGAGTTCGCTGATTATAGAATAAAGTGCAAACTTCCTTAATAGTCAATTGGCAAAAAATCAATGTCAATCAATATTTAGCATTTACAATCTCCCCCTTTGGCATTTTTTTGGCAAAAACCAAACTCCCTCTGTATGTTGGATATAAGTTTGACGAAACTCCCCTGAACCAAAACTTACAGAATGGTATTTCACAAAACATAGTGCCAAAATTACTCTCCCTTTTTGCCATAAAATGACAAAAGAGTATAGTAAACAGCCATCAACAAAAAAATTGTTAACAAATCAGAGAAAGTACCACAATTAATCATTAAGTAGAATCATCATCATAAGAAACCAACCCGATTAGAGCTACTGACAACTGCTCATTAGCATCTTTTCTTTTGACAGATTCTTCTTCATTATGAGAGACCGGAGCTTCCTTTTCTGCCACTTCTGTGATATTTCAATGACATCGGGTGAAACATTTGACTTTTTAGCAACATCTGCCTGCTTAACAGCTTCTTGTTCTTTAATTATAGATTGTTGAGATAATAGAATACTGTAGATTAAACAGGGAAATGGAAGAGCTGATCGTTCATTTTTGCAGTCCGCATGTTTCACACTTTGATCAAAGAAAAACTGTCCAATATCAAATGCAATAGAATTCTCGATTTTGAATAATAATACTGCCATCGATTTGTTCACACCTGTCCCGTGAGAAGTAGGCAGCCAATTTTTCATGGCTATCTTGTGCAGGATAGCATATTTCACAGTAAGTTGAGATGTAGAGAAATCTTTACCACGGAGCCATACCGGTCTTACACCACCTGTGATATCAATAATAATTTTGTTGAATCAGGGGTAAACTCCTCAGAATTAGTTCAGTGACAACTCAAATGTGTGTTGATCATAGTGGGAGAAAACTCAAACAAATGACCCCTTACATACACACATCCATAATTTGGATGATCAATGATCTTTACATCTGAATCCAAATTGCAGTAAAATTCTAGAACAATTTTTCAAACAAAAGGTTTTAAACCCTTAAAAGACCTCTTCAAATTTAGACTATTAAGAATCTTCACAATATCTTTACACTCCTTAAAGTCTCCTTTATGTATATTCCTCTCACACCATATGTTCCTCTTTGAAACTCTTTCTCAGAGGTTAGCATGATATTCAGATTTAAAATCATCCTCAACAGAGTGAACAGAAGACTTACTTGTTTTGGCGCTAGACTTCACCTGTGACACAGACTTAGAGTGAGTGATCCTTTTGGACACAGAGCTTGTATTTACTTTCCTATGCTTAGCTTTGGGAGTCTTAGTAGACTTCTGAAGTTGAACCTCTTTAATATCTTCATCAGAGGAATTAATTTCAATTTCCTCTTCACTAGCCCATGACCCATCAAACGAATATCTCGACTGAGCTCTTTTTCCCTTAGAGGCTCGAGAAAAATGAGAAGTATCAGGTGCCTTAGGAGGAGTGGCACTTCTTGAAAAGACCACTACTTGAATGACTGAAGTGCGTTCGTGCACCCGAAAGGTCAATTTGCTGGATTGGAACAGCATCCAGAAAAGATTTTGAGAAGTCATCCTTGAAGACAGTGGACTGGTCCTTGAGAATCGGAGTTGAGAACTATGCAGGTGACATCTCTAATATTGGGGGCTCTTGACCTGAATCGCTTCCAAGTTTCGGTTCAGAAACATTACCCACAAAAACTTTTTCAATAATCTCTTTAATAATAGCCATGGAAGAAGAAGAAATAAAAAATCCTTAATCTTTGAGAAGAGGAAAGTGAGAAATCCATAAACCCATGAATGGCGGAGAGAGACGGAAGTAGTCGTTTTGAATTTTATGGAAATAAACCATGAAACCTCATTTGAAATTTGAGATAATCCCATAAATATTTCTTCAATTTAAAAAATATCTCCCACATCCTTAAGTTAGCTAAAATCTTCGTATGCAAGGTTTTGTAGACCAAGTTCAAAAAAAAAAAATAGTAGCTAATAAAAGAAATTGCCTAAAACAAGTGGCAAAAATAATAATAATTCTTATTTTATTTTTATTTTATGAAAACAAAAACTTACAGTCAAAAGTATTGCTTCACATGACACAGAGACCTAGGGCAGATCTCAGTTCTTCAAATCTTACACTATCTAAAGCCTTGGTGAAGATGTCGACAATTTGCTTTTATATCCCATGCATTCCAAAGTAATAATTTTGTCTTCCACTAGAGATCGAATGAAATGATGTCAGATATCAATATGTTTGGTTCGAGAATGCTGAACCAAATTCTTGAAAATATTGATTGAACTCAAGTTGTCGCAATAGAGTGTCATGACATCTTGTGTGACCCCGTAGTCTTTCAGCATTTACTTCATCCAAAGAAGCTGAGTACAACTACTACCAGCTGCAATGTATTCCTCGGCAGTAGACAGAGAAATAGAGTTTTGTTTCTTGCTGAACCATGACACCAAGTTGTTTCCCAAGTAAAAACATCCACCAAAAGTACTTTTTCTATCCTCTGAACTCTCAGCCTAGTCAGCATCGCAGTAGCCAACTAGATTGGCATTTGTTTCGAACGAATACCAGATCCCATAATCGGTCGTCCCGCTAATATACTTGAGAATCCGCTTTACTGACACCATGTGTGACTCTCGAGGATTTGCTTGAAACTGAGCACATAAACCAACACTATAACAAATAACCAGCCGATTAGCAGTTAGTTACAAGAGGCTGCCAATCATACTCCTGTATAAGCTAGCATCAACAAAAATCTCTTTCTCATCTTTAGAGAGCTTCTCATGTGTACCCATAGATGTTCTCCTAAGACGAGCATTTTCCAATTCAAATCGTTTCAACAAATTTTTGGCATACTTGCTTTGAGAGATGAAGATGCCATCTTTGTCTTGCTGAATTTGAAGTCCAAGGAAATAATTGAGTTCACCTACCATACTCATCTCAAATTCACCAGTCATTTGAGTGACGAATTCATCCACCATCGTCTTTGACACCGAGCCAAACACTATGTCATCAACATAAATTTAGGTGAGTAAAAACTGATCGTTGTTACGACGAATGAAAAGGGTTTTATGTACTCCCCCTCCCTCATATCCCTTGAACAATAAGTATTATGTGAGTTTTTCATACCATGCTCGAGGGGCTTGCTTGAGCCCGTAAAACGCCTTCTTCAACTTGTAGACATACTCGGGATGATGAGGGTCTTCAAAACCCTTTGGTTGAGCAACATACACTTCCTCATTAAGAAGATCATTGAGGAAGACACTCTTCATGTCCATTTGATACAACTTGAACAGCAGTGGTTAACAAGAGATGAATGGACTCAAGATGAGCAATCGACGTAAATGTCTCATCAAAATCAACACCTTCAATCTGCGAATACCCTTGAGCAACTAACCGAGCCTTGTTGCGAGTGATGTTTCCATCCTCATCGCTCTTGTTCTTGTATATCCACTTGATACCAATGACATTCACATCAGGAGGACACGACACTAAGTCTCAAACTTGATTCCGAGTGAATTGACCAAGTTCCTCTTGCATAGCACCAACCCAATACTTATCTAGGAAGGCCTCTTTCATATTTTTGAGCTCGATAGTCGAAGTAAAATATGCCATTTGAATCATTTCACGATAGTTCACTCTCAGCTTGTTTCTGGTTCGAATATCATCATCTAGACCTCCAATAACTTCATCTACAAGACGATTCTTCTAGACACGTGTTGATGGTTGCTTGTTATTTGAGGGGCTTCCCCCACTTTATCAATTTTGGCAATCTGATCTGAGACATCACTTGTGACACTGGTGGGATCACTGGAGCTCTCTTTGTAACACCCCCGAACCCACCCCGGCTCGGTGCGCTACTTTGCTAACTCAAACCGCGTTTAAAATAATTTTTGATAAATTTTTGACTCTGGTTTTGGGTTTTTTGAACCCTCGAAAAATGTTGGAAAACGTGCCAAAAATACGTTTAAAATATGTCGAAAAATATCATGTTAAAATATTTTGGAAATAGGAAAAAATAAAAACAAAAAACAAAAGTGGGTGTGTGCTGGGCGCTGCGCGCCCCTCTGCGCGCCCAGCCCGATCGATCGGGCCCTCTCGGCCTTCTTCAGCCAAAAATGCCCCTTTTTCGACCCTTTTTCACTTTTCTCCATTTTTCTTCAAGCCAAACACATCCAAATCACCTGAAAATTTAACTACACATTCCCGACACTTCCGACTCCGTGTCCCGTAAAAATTGCAAAAAACCGACTTAAAACAGTTAACAAAAAAATAGAGAAAATAAACCTGACGTTATTTAGGTGAAAACCAAAACGAGCGGCATAACGCCTAAAACTTCCAAAACCCAAAACTTGAAAATACACGTTTATAAAACCATCTTTTATACAAACAAATCCCACAAAACAACCCCATTATGTTTACAAACTCCAGATAGGTAAAAATTATACAATGCAAAATACTGCTCTACTCACATCTCTCCGAAGATCATGGTCGAGACGCCCCGACAACTGCCCGCACCGGCATACAACGTACATCAATGACTGCGTCCCAATCATAGCTTTCCTCATAGCTTTAACCTGTACTCCTATTGACACCTACACCACGGAACACAAAACGTAAGCCTAATACTTAGTAAGTATGGAATAATGCATACCAAAAACATAATGCAACATAACCCCTAACACATGAAGTTTCTACTCGCTCAGTTGCTCTTGTTTCGTGTGCGTTTCGTTGCTCATTTACAGAACGGAACTCATCGCAAGTGCTAAATTGCAATTCTGGTAGTCCCCCGCAGGTACCACCTTAACGCGACTGGAAAACTCTACTAGAGTTCCTAACGCGACTGAGAAACTCTACTAGAGTTCCTCACAGGTGCTACCCTAACGCGATTAGGTGACTTCAACTATAGTCCCTTGCAGGTACCCCCTTAACGCGATTGGAGACTCTACTAGAGTTCCTTGCAAGTGCTACCCTAACGCGACTAGGTGACTCAACCACCTTAACGCGACTGGAAAACTCTACTAGAGTTCCTCGCAGGTGCTACCCTAACGCGACTAGGTGACTCCATCTCTGCTAGTCCCTCGTAGGTACCACCTTAACGCGACTGAGAAACTCTACTAGAGTTCCTCACAGGTGCTACCCTAACGCGATTAGGTGACTCAACTATAGTCCCTTGCAGGTACCACCTTAACGCGATTGGGAGACTCTACTAGAGTTCCTTGCAAGTGCTACCCTAACGCGACTAGGTGACTCAACTATAGTCCCTCGTAGGTACCACCTTAATGCGACTGGGAGACTCTACTAGAGTTCCTCGCAGGTGCTACCCTAACGCGACTAGGTGACTCCAACACAACCACATTACGTTTTAACTCGCACCACCCCTTACGTTTGAAGCTCACAATTCAAAACCATGCTCAAAACTCGTTCGTTTCGTAGTTTGAAAACAATGATGCATGCCACACAAATGCATAACCACAAAAAAAAAAAGCAATCAAGCAAACAATTCCCTACCGTTCCATAGTGTAGACCCGAAGGCAAAACACAAGCGATCCACTACTTACCTAGACTCCTGCACGTGTTTGCTCACTTCGGCTAGGCCAAATACTCGTTTGTCAACCTAGCACGTTAAGGGAAATTACTTAGCAATATTCTAAAAATCCTAAACTAAGTCCACTCAACACAATTTAAACAAACTTTAACAACTTAAACACTAAAATCCGAAATTCCCACAATTTGCACCGTCCAACTTCAAACGGCAATAACTCCCTCGTTTTTCAACGGATTTTGACGTGCCACCTCAATCCGAAAACCTCTACACGTCTACTTTCTATTGGAATACTCAAATTAACCAACCAAACAACTTAACAATTCTGAAAACACAAAACCAGAATCGGCCACTAATGTTCCCAAACCGATTTTTTCCACAAACTGCACCAATACTCCCATCTAACTCCATAAACAACATCAACTAATCTATCTAGAGTTTAAACAACCAAAATAGAAAGAAAATCATCAAAGGAAACAAGAATTTCGGAGCTCCATTTTAGGGTTTCACAAACTCTCCTAAAATTCCCTCAAATTACATCAAAAACACTCAAAATCAACTCCTAGGGGTATCACCAACAAAACCCATAAAAACTTACCTTGAAACCTTGCAAAATCTTGAAGGAATGGAGGGAGAAACCCTAGCTATGGTGGCTGTGGATTTCGTTGGAGAAGAAGGGAAATAAGACCAAAATTCCCTTTTTTACACCATTACTTTCCAATTTATAATAATCAATTTTTTCCATTATTTTTAAAAACTCCACTTAACTTCCTTAATTTAAAAGGTAACCCACCCTTTTTCCTTCTCCTCCTTTCCTCACGTTGAACCCCACACTTCTCTTACTTTTCATCAAACTTTCTTCCCATTGGTTTATTTCCTTTCTTGACTTTTCAATCACCTTTAGTCCTTAGACTTTTCAACCCTCTTTTCTCACACTATTCTCTTTTACTTTTCCACCAAAATCACTATTTCATAATTTAATCTCACCCTCATTTATATCATATCTTCCAAATGTTGAAGCTTCCATCCCCTTGATTTCTTTACCTTTTTTATAAACTTTAACTGATCTACTAAAACCCTAAACCAATTCACTTAATAGCTTTTCGCTTCTCACTTTCACTCTCCTCTCCTTCTAACACATATAATAAGAAGAGCCCTAGAATAACGTTAACTCCTTTGACATACCATAACTAGGCTATGCACGTATAAGAAATTCCTGGGTGTTACACTCTTCACTTGGGATCTGGGTCACGTATTCTTTAGAAGTATCAGCTGGTTCCAGAGAATCGTCCACTTGAACATTCGTATATTCTATGCCATTCCAAGTCCTTTTGTTGTAGACTCGATAGGCACGGCTATTTATGGCATAACTAAAGAAAATAGCTTCATCACTCTTGGGATCTAGCTTCCCCCTATGTTCCCTGTCATTCAACACCGAACAAATAAAAATAGTTAATGATGTGCCCCGGGGTCCGTGACCCAATCTCAAGTCGAGGTACGTCTTCTATCCATCTTTATGGTCTAATTTGTTTGCTAATTTTGTAGGTGACAACCCATTAGTTTAAAAGGGGAATTTGTCTTCCCTTAGACAAATTCATGTTTAAGTTTTATTTGTTTAAGTTTAGGAAACTTAACTTTTGTGAATTTTGCCAGACTTTAGTCTTGCTTTTCTTTGGTTTGGATGTTGTAATAGTCTTTAGGAAGGTTAGGATGGATCCAAGACTTGGAGCAAAAGAAGACATTGAAAATCAAGTTGGTACCTCTTTGAGACATTTCATCGAACAGTTGGCGTGCAACAAGGAGCAAAGGCTGCTTGGCCCATAAAGAGGAAGCCCATAAGCCCAAATGATATTAAAGAGAAGTTGGCCATTCAACCTTTAATTTAGCTCAAGAAAAGATAGGCTTACACATGAAGACTATCAATAAAGGTCCAAGAGGAGATGCCCATCCATGGAAATTGATTTATGGACAGCAGAATTAACAGCCAAGAAGAAGGCCCATACATAGAGAAACTAGTTGCTGGGAAAAGGAATTAAAAGCCCAAAAGAAAGTACCCTTACTTGAAGAGTCATCAGATTTGAAAAGGGGTGTGAAGGAAGCCCATGCCTGAAGCCTCCAACGGTCATATTTGGCCCAACATCTTCAACGGCTCTTTGAGCATTCTTCTTCCTTTCTTTCCTAATTGTTCCTCCTCTGTATTTAAGCTTTCCCTCTGCCATTGTAATTTTTTAGTTAGTCAGTTAATATACAAATCTTTGGAAAATCGAGTGAAGAGTTTTTCATCTTCACAGAAACCTTGGTGGTTTTCTCGTCGGTGCTCTTCCATAGGCGGTGCTTGGCACCTGATGGAATCACCAGAAAGTGTATTCTGAGTTTGTGGGTTACTTGGGAATATTCTTAGTCGCTTCCTTTTTGGTCGTCTCGGTCGAGAGCGGATACCAGAGGAAGGCGACGAAACCTTCGCCCAAAAGCTGTGTTCCCCCCCTCTAGGAAGTCATGCGCTGAGAGCTACCGACTTCGTCTCCTCATCCAGCTTCGGGTTTTCACCACCCATCTTCACCGTTGGTTTCTTCTGTGGAAGAAACATTGATACAGGGCTTGTGTCCGATGCTGGAGCTCTTTCTGCGAGAAGAAGCTTTTCCGATGTAGCGCTAATCTGACGTCTACCGGCTGGCAAGGATTCCCTTTAATCCAGACGGCGTTCTCTGAGTATTATTTGACTCACCCACCTCCCACTTCGACTGGTATCATTTCTTTCCATTTACGCCATTTTCTGTTGATCTTCTCCTCTGTTTTTCATCGTTTCTTCAGCGTGTTTCTCTCCTCTGTATTTAGTTTCCGCAAATGTGATTCGAGTGTCACGGTTGGCACCCTGAATCCCATCATTTGGTAGAAAATGAAATTCATTCTCTTGAGTTTTGGATTTAAACTTAATTTATGCTAAGCTTGATTTTAAACTCTTATTCTTTTGATGGATTTAAAATTGGGTGAACCAAGTGCTGTTTTAAAATGGTAATTTTCATATTTGTGGTTCACCATTGATTTGATAGCTTAGCTAGAAAATGAAATTGTTCAATTATGCTTGCTTGAATCTTATGTCATTATCATGTATGTTTGCTTTTAAATTGTTTACATGAACATTTCAAAATTTTGAAATTATTGAGGTCATTGTGGATGGTGAAATGATTTTTTCAACTTTAGGATAACTATGTTTTGTGCCTACTGTGGAATGTGCTTAAATATTTTTAGTAGAAATTTTATCCTAAGTGTTGTAACATCCTCCATGATATTCAACCGTTGGATTTGAGGTCAAATCCTCAAGAACCGGGAGGGAATGATATGCCCACGGTTCCGATCCATCGAGCACAAGTCAAGGTATGTATTTATTTATTTATTTAATCTATCTAATGGACTTGTGGAATTATGTAGGTAAATTGGCTTTCCGAAACTTGGAATGAAAAAGGAATTTGTTTTCCTTAAATTCAACTTGTGTATCCAAGTTTCGTTTTATTTAATTTGTATATTTTAGGAAACTTTAGTTTTGTTTAAAACTCAATAATTGGCAAACTTTAGCTTTTTAGAATATATTTGTTTGTAATAGTCTTCAAAGAAAGGTGAACCAAAGGCTAAACCAAGTGAACCGAGGCAAGAGAATGCCGAACCAAGGCTGAACCGGTTGAACAAAAGAGAACAAGGCTTTAACCGGACTGAATCAAGTTGAGCCAAAGAAGAATCAAGATGAACCATAATGCAAGGAGTGAACCGGCTCTGCCCAGCGAACCAGACCGCCTTTGTCTGCAGAACACACCAACGGCTACAATTCTAGCCGTTGCCCGATGATTTTCTAGAGCGCCTCTCTTCTTCTTCTTCCCCGATTCTTCCTCTTGTATTTAAGCTTCCTTCCACCTCTGTAAAACTTTAGCCAGTGAAACATATTTTTGGAAAAAATAGAAGATTGTTCTTCGTGTCTGTCAGAGTTTCTCCGCAAAGAGAGAAAACTTCTCTCGGCCTAGCCGGCGCCCAGCGCCTAATGGCTTTGCCCAAGGCTTCCTCGAGCTCAAGGTTGCTCGGAGGAATTGTCAGTCACCGGAGTGCGGTGAAACCTTCAGTTCCTCTCGCTGTGATTTCATCGTTGGCAACGACGAATTTCTCACCCGAAGCTTCGATAGCTTTTGAGCTAGCAACGGGCCATCACCACTTCCCTCTCCGTTCACCGTCGGCTGCTTCTGAGGGAGAAGCAACGAATGGCAAGGCCATTTTCCCTTTGCTGGAAAAAACCTCTCCTGAGAGCGTTGTTTCTCCATTGGCGTTGTTTAGCAACCAAACGGCAGGCAAGGGCCCCTTCCAATCTCCAGCGTTCTTACAAGTAATTCTCGGAATTCTCTGGACAAGAATCCCACTCTCCCACCTCTTCTATTTGCGTCTCTCACTTTCGGCATTTTCACTCTGTTCGCCTCTGTTTTACGTCTGTTTTTGGGGTGTCTTCGAGCACCGATGGTTGTTTCGTTTTCATTGTATTCCGCATGCATTTTCTAACCCCATTGCAAGCCCGTAGCCTATCAGTTAAGATTTGCAGTTTTACCTTTCCACATCTCATAGAGTGTCATTGTAGTTCCTTCACGAAAATACACCTGATTTATGGTGTAGCATGCAATGTTAATAGCTTCAGCCTAGCATCTCTGTGGAACATTTATCTCGTGTAACATTACGCGAGACATCTCTATTATAGTTCGATTCTTTCTCTCAATGACTACATTTTACTGAGGAGTTTTATGTGCAGAGAATTCGTGAACTATCCCAAGTTGATTACATAAATTTGAGAATTCTGAGTTTTCAAACTCTCTCCCATGGTCACTACGGATGCAAATAATCTTTACAATGACACAATCCTTCTCACGTTGGAGCTGAATACATAAAGATTTGAAGGCTTTGAAAGTGTCGGATTTTTTTTTCTAAGAAACTCCATCCATGTATATCGTAAGAAATCATCAACAGTTACATAAGCAAACCGTTTTCCTCTAATACTTTCTAGAGGCATTGGACCCATTAGATCCATGTGAAGCAGCTCAAGAACATGACTAGTTGCTAGTGTCTGAGACTTCAAGTGTGCCACTTGGTTTGCTTCCAAATTTTATATGGTCTACACACTCTGTCTTCATCAAAATTCATCATGGGAATCCTACAGACCGCTCCCTTAGAAATAATCTTCTTCAGCATCCTAACATTGACATATCCAAACTTTCGATGTCATATGATAGTCTTCCATGCTTGAACAAAAACAGATAGATGAGGAGGAAATGAGATAGCAATTGTCAGAAGATCTCACTTCTTCTATGGTGCACTTGTTGTCTTGATCGGACACCATACACTTTCCACGAGTGAAATGCACATTTAGATTTTGATAACACAATTGACTAATACTAGTTAGATTCGCCTTTAGACCATTCACCAGAAGAACATTATCCAACTTTGGTAGTCCTGGAACATCTAGCATTCCTCTTCCAATGACATGAGCTATGACACCGTTTTTCACATACCTCCGAATACGATGTTCATCAAAAACTTCTCTTCACCGGTCATGTGCCTAGAGCACCCGCTGTCAAAATATCACACATCAGTTGTAGTGGCCTTTAGAGAATTATGTATGACATTGCACTTTAAGTTGGACCTCTTCACCCATTTTTGTTGAGGAAGTCTGCAAGAAGAAAATTCTGTAGCAGTACCTAGTCTTAAGTTAGCAAGATACGTAAAACATCAAGGGCGAATATGACCACGACGGTTGCAACAGTGGGAAACAGGAATAAATCTGTTACTTTTACCCCTGGAAGCAAAATAAGAATCACGAGGATTTGACTTCTTCTCATTTTTTGCAATACTCATCACAACTTACTTCCCTTTGTAATCACTACCCTTCATTGACACTATTTGTGACAATGAGCTTTTTCCTTTGTATCCCAGCCCAAATTGATCACCATTGGGTCCTTTGGTCTTTAGAATGTCATCCAACTTAGAAGAACCCAAATTTAACATTTTAACATTTTTCTTTATGTGATTTAGCTCGTTGGATAGATTCTTTACTTCATCCCGACTAGTTCTCAGTTTGGCTTCCAACTCTGCAACATAGTTTTTAAGATTGATCTTCTCATCTCTCAAGCCTCCAATCTGAATGCGTAGATGTTGATTCACTATAACAAATTCGTTCCATTTCTCATGAAGAGTCTTGTATTCAATGATGAGATCTTCTTCTGTGACTTCATCTTCATTCATATAACTACAATCCGACATATTCTCTATGAAACCACGCGTAGCACCACCATTATCTACGTGTTCTGAAATTCATCTTCTTTTTCTGACTCATCCTCACTCCAAGTTGTGTTGAGAGAGTTATTCTTCTTCTTCAATGTATTAGCATATTCCGCCTGAACATGCCCAAAGCCATCACATTTTCTACACTGAATTCCTCTGCTCTTGAAAGATTGATTAGAAGCATGATTTTCTTTCCTGTATTTCTTATTGCTTGAAAAACCATTCTTGGTGTTGTTGACACTGGTCTTGACACCTTGATTATTTCTGCCAAATCTCTTCATAACTCTGCTAAAATTCTTAGATAGTAGTGCTAGAGACTCCTCAAAATCATCTTCACCGTGATCATTCAAATTATGTATCTCTGCTTTTAGAGCCACTCCTTTCACTTTCTTTGCTTCCGTGTCCATTCCAAGATTCATCTAAAATGTTCTAAGAGATCCCATTAGTTCTTCTAGTTTCGTTTTGGAGACATCTTTAGCTTCTTCAATAGCACAGACTTTATAAGCAAACCGTTAGGGCAAAGATCGTAGAGTTTTCCTTACAATCTTTCTTCAGGAAAAATCTCACAAAGAGTAAATGCCTCATTTGCTATGTCACAGAGTTTGGCATTGAACTCGACAATACAATCGTCTTTAAGCATCTTTAGACTCTCTAATCTTGTAGTTAGCATCTGCATCTTTGATAACTTCATAGTCAACGTCCCTTCTTAGGTTATCTGAAGGATTTCCCATGCCTTTTTGGCTGACTCACTCGTGGAAATGAGTCTGAACTGAATAGAGACAATGCCATTGAAAATAACATTAAGAGCCTTTGAATTACTATTTGCCTACACATCTTCAGTAACAGACCAACTTTCTTAAGGTTGGGGAATATGACACCCTATTCGTCAGTAACCATAGGAGGGTCCCATCCTGTCAGAATAGATTTCCAAGCCTTTTCATTGATAGCTTTGATGAAAGCTCTCATTCTGGCCTTCCAAAAAACGTAATTGATGCTATCCAACATAAGTGGACACATTGTTGAACCTCTTTCCTTTATAGAGTTCATCGCACCAAAAACCAAGATCAAATCCCAGGATCTCACATAGGAAACAGAAGCGACCCGCTCTGATACCAATTGAAAGATCAAGGTTAGATACAGGTGTCCTTGTGGGTTGGAACACTAGGTGAGACACTGATAATAAAAGTGATAATGAACAATATTAAAATGCAGAAAGTAAAGAGATAGAAGGTTAGTAACGCAGTTAGACAATTACCTATATCTGTAGGGCCACGCCTAGATAAATCCAAACAATTCACAAGTTTACAACGTTAGAAGACAACCAGTCTCACACAAAGCAAGTGACATGGGGTCCCTTAGAAAAGGGGCCGTGTTACCCAAAAAATATAATAAGTGTTTGTGTGCTAAGTGTATGTAAAAATCTGAGTGAAGGAAAGTAGCAAAATGTAAATAAAATGCAAGTGAAATGAAAGATGAATGAAATGTGGAGGTGGCCGAGAATGAAGGGGAGAAAAATGGAAGAAATGCAACAGATAAATGAACAAGATAAAGGTGGAATGAGTGTGTGAAAACCGTGAAGAAAGATGAGATGGAGATGAAGAGAAAAATGCAATAAAATAAAAGGTGAAATGTGTGAGAGTGTGAGCTGAAATTAAAGAGGAAATATGTGAGTGAAGTGTGATGGAATGAAATACTTTTTACGGATCCGATGAGCTATCTTACGTTGGGCTCTTGGATAAAAGAATTTCCCGGAGGAAAAATGACCACCGTAGGCCTAGGTTTCTTCCTCGAAGCCCTTACTCTCAAGAGATCAAGGTGAAGGAAAGATAAGAGTTAACCTAACAACCTTAAGCTAGGCTAACAATGAAGGACCTCTCCACTCGATTCAAGAATCGAGGAAACACCCGAAGGGCTTCTAATACAAAGTTAGGGAAATAGGAATTTCATAAAATGGGCAAAAGTTTCAATACATGCACCATTGCTATGCTTAAATAGGCAACCTAAGGTGGATTAGGGTTTGGCAAGGGTTGAAGAAGAAATGGTGGCCTTTGGATGAAGATTCAATCAGGTGGCTAGGAGGGAGCAAGCCCCGCGCGCGCCTATCAGCCAATCTGGCGGTGTCGCGCACGCCATCTGATGTCCAGTAGCATGCCACATCAGCGATCTGGGTGCGCGCCATCTGACGATCTAGGCAAGCTCCTGCGCGTGCCAGCCAAAGGTCCAGATTGTCATCCATGCGCGCACCAGCTCAGCGATCTGATGCCTGCTACCCGCGCGCCTCCAAGCTGCTGCCCACGTTTCATGTTGCTGCTGCCCGCGCCACATGCTGCCCACGCCTCATGTTGCTGCTGCCCGCACGCAAGCTGTGCAGTGTTGATGATGGCTGAGCCTTCACTTGATCAAAGACTGAAAATTTTCCAAGTCTTGGATCTTTGTTGCCGCTTACATTTGTACCTACAATTTTTATACCTTAAGTGTGGGCTCTTTTTAGGCCAAGACTTTCATTGAATCCAATTTGTAGTGGGGCTTTCTCCTTTGTTGAATAAGTCTTCAACCCATCATCCACCAACATTCATCTAACCCTAACCACACAATCTAATGCATGATGCAAAAATAATAATCCATACAAAAAGGCTAATGTATGCCAAATAAGTTCAAAAATAAAAATTACACATTTAGAGGGCCGGGAAGACAAATTCCCATGGGCCATTTGGTGATTCCTTCCATGTGCTCCAAGTGCATTCCTTTCACATAATTATACCTGCAAAAAGAGAACACGTAATAAGTAGAGAGATTAGATAATGTATGGGACTTTGCCAAATTTCTTTTTGAATACAACCCGAGGCATGTCAGCAAAACTCCCTCTTTTCTTTGTCACCGCCTCTTCCTAACTTCCCAGTGAATCTTTTAGCGAGCTCCCTCGACTTGAGATTGATTCCTCCTTGAATTTGTGACAAGATCCTCTTGTCGGTGATGACTCCTCCCCAAATCCGTGTATGGCAAGATCCACTTGCCAATGATGACTCATCCCAGAATCCATGTATGGCAAGTTCCCCTTGCCCACGATCAAAACTCCTCCCGAGTTCTAGGCACCATCCACCCGAGACTGAGCTTTAATGAAGATCACCAGGAATGAACCTTTTACACCATTAGTAACACCCAACGATGTCTTTAGATGCGATCAGCCAACACACTTAGAAAAAAAAGAAATCCAACCAAACAGAGTGTGTATGTAATCTCTTATAGACCGAATGAATAATGACTCACTCACTTCACAAAGGCGTGAGCGAGGAATGAATAATGGCTTGCGACACAAGTAATTGTGATAAGAATGAACAATCCGCACACGAACTATGAAGGAAGAATGCATAATATAATGCTCATCAAATATTTTTAATTTTTTATCTCATATATTTTATCCTAAACTAATTGCACATAAATATGAAACCGAATCCAACAAAATCCGGATCTGTGACACTGGCTACAACATAAATGGAAAAGTCTGAGCAACGAGTTAGAAACAAATCCCATAGTTGCTGTGATCTCGTATCTCGCCATAATCAAATATTAGTTTGCTGATTCTAGAATAAAGTGCAAACTTCTTTAATAGTCAATGCCAAAAAATCAATGTCAATCAATATTTAGCAGCATCACCTTCGTGCCACCTCAAATATTGTTGGACGTTCTTTCATCATAGCTAAAAGTAGAAGATTTGTTCAAGTAACTTACACGAGTCCAAACATTTATCAAAACTATTACGTCTACTTGATGATTTTCTCACTTTGTTAGAATGAAATTTGTTGTAAATGTTTTGGCTCTTTATATAGTACATGCTTTTTAAATAAAAATGATGATCCAGCCAACATTAAGAGTTTTTCTATGTTTCTTTTCTCATTTCATTCACTAACAAAGAATCTCTATTAGGTCTTTATGCATAAAGTGCCGAAACCTAAGATGAGAAACAAGAAACGTTTAGTGTTGTGAATCAATAATGCTCACAGATTTTCACGGTGGAGAAACAATTTTCATACTATGTTTGCATAAATTCAAAACAAAGAATAAACAACACAAATGTTTATAGTGATTCAACTAGCTAGTTAATCTACTTCCATTATCAAAATAGATTCTTTATTTGAAAACCAAATAAGATATACAGAATGAACATCCAAGGCTACATATACATTCACATATATCACCAAAGGATAAATAATCAACCGAAAAGCCATAACCCGATCAACACAAAACGAGAGATAGAGAGAGAGAGAGAGAGAGAGAGAGAGAGCTTATCCAAGACTTCAAACCGATCTCCTTAGCTTGACTTGCCAAAGAACTGAACCAGCAGTCAATTAGAAAACACAATTTTCTCGATCAACTCATGAAGACAACTTACCTAGTCTATTCAGAACACAGATTTGGCTCTCAAACTCTCTTCTCTACAGGACTTTAGGTTAAACCATTGGTTAACTATGGTTGGTTAATAAACATGCACAGTTAACTTAATACAGCTGCACAATTTTTAATTCAACACATATATGCCATCAGATTTAGTAACAATCAGTTTGAGTCATAAGATGACAGCACTAGTTTATAAAACCGACACTAATTACCATAATAAGTTTCATTAAACAGAGGTTAAAAATTATTAAGATTATTTACTATGATGATTAGTTCAGTTTTATTAAACCATCTCAGATGTGTGTAATGATATTTATTTCAACTATTATTCTCATCTACTGTATATAGTCAGTGAGTTTTAGTCGGAGGAGTTGAGTTCCTCTTTTAGTATGAGTTACAAAGAGAAAATGAGAGTTTTTCTGATTTTTTTGACTGTTATTTCTTTATATCTATATTGATTGTACTTGGCCAAAATTGGTGCTCATGAGATGTTGGATTGCTACGATGAGTTTTGAATAAAACATTCTCTACTGTTAATTATTGGTTCAGTGTTTTGATTTGATATGATTCGAATGTTTTTTGAATTAGATTTGCATCTAAATTTTATGATTATTTTATAATGTTCAAATTTTGTATTAATCTATTTCAAATAGATTAATTAGAGAGTTGATAGGAGGATAATAATAAATAAGATCTTGAGCAAAAAATGAGAGAAAATTCAAGGAGAGATTCATGAGACTTTGGTAGAAGAGCTGAGAGCGATTTTTGTATTCGGAGGTAATGTTGCGCATGATGCTGCAACATTGAAAGAAACTCCTATTCATTGATTTTCAGATAAAACTTCATTGTTGGAGTCTTTTGTCATGGACATAGGATAGTTTGGTCCGAACCACGTAAATCCTTGTGTTCTTGATTTCTTCTCTAACTATGTGTCTTGATTATGTTTAGAGATTTGTGTGATTGGTTAATAAAATCACAACAGTTGGTGCGGTGAGTTGGATTATTTGTTTCACTTTTCATGACGAGATTCGATGTTGACAAATTCACGGTCGAGAATTATGGGGAAGAATAAGGCGAGGTCGAAATCAAGGCAATACAACAAGTGTTTTTTTTGCAATAAGGAAGGACACTTCAAGAAAGACTGTTTCGAGCAGGAGAGAAGGATAGCTAAGAAAAAGATTGAAACAAATGAGTCTTCGGTGGTCTCGGATGACTATATCTCTTCTAATGTTTGGGTTGTTTTAGTGAAGGATTTCGTTAAACAATGGGTCCTTGACTCGGGAACCAAGGAGGAGTCGACTTTGAGAAAGGAAACTTGTTCGAAGGAAGCATGGTAAATAGTGCTTCAAGGGAAGTCAACTCCGGGAATGAAAACTTGTTCGAATGAAGCATGATAAATAGTGCTTCAGGAGGAGTCAACTCTGGGAATATAAACTTGTTTGAAAGAAGCATTGTAAATAGTGCTTCAAGGGGAATCAACTCTGGGAATAGAAACGTGTTCGAATAAAGCATGATAAATAAGACTTCAAAGAGAAATCAGCTCTGGGAACAAAAATTGGTTCAAGGGAAGCATGATAAATAGTGCTTCAAGAGGAGTCAACTCTGGGAATAGAAACTTGTTCAATGAAAGCATGGTAAATAGTGCTTCAAGGGGAGTCAACTCCGGGAACAGAAACTTGTTCAAGGGAAGCATGGAAAATAGTACTTCAAAGGGAGTCAACTCTGGGAATGAAAACTTGTTCAAAGGAAGCATGGTAAATAGTGCTTCAAGAGCAGTCAACTCCAGGAATGGAAACTTGTTCGAAGGAAGCATGAAAAATAGTGCTTCAAGAGGAGTCTACTCTGGGAATGGAAACTTATTCGAAGGAAGCATCGTAAATAGTGCTTCAAGGAGAGTCAACTCCGGAAATGAAAACTTATTCAATGGAAGCATGGTAAATAGTGCTTCAGGAGGAGTCAACTCCGAAAACAAAAACTTATTCGAGAGAAGCATGGTAAATAGTGCTTCAGGAGGAGCTTAATAAAAGTTCTTCTAGTTGTCAAGTTTAAGCCCTGTTTAAACTTGGCAAGTGTAATGCCCCGAATTTAAAATTCCCAATTTGATTTTCCCAATTTGAAACCCTAATTTCAAAACCCTAAAATTTTTCTCCAAATCATTTTATCAAATTAAATTCGAGCGTTAAAAACCATAATTCCATAATATTTTAAAATTCTCTTTAAATAATGACTAAACATTTAATGCGCGGAAACTTTAAAATTTAAACATAATTAAATGGGTAATCCTTGAAATAAAACATGACTAATAATTCATAAAACTTTATAAAATCAAATAAAATTCAACAAAACTTATTCAAAGTTTTTTGACAATAAAACGTGAAATATCCTTGAAGACTTTAATCATACAACTTTTAAATTTCTTCTTTAAACCTTTTACTCCTCTGTATACTCATTTGCCTCTGGAGGGTTCTCGATCAGAGCCATTTCTTCCTCAGATAAAAATTCACCTACATCACAATTTATAAAACTGTGAGAAATAATCTCAGTGTGTGAGAATACGTGCAATTGCAAAAACATGTACTTTTACCGAATCTTGTTAACTGTTACATACTGGTTGGAACTCATTCCTGAACTATCTTTTAAGACTTGGCCATCATGGCTTCGTCATCTTTTACTTTTAAGTAGGTGTTGCCACCTCTTTTACTTTTAATCAGGTGTTGCCACCTCTTTTACTTTTAAGCTCGTAGCTTTTCCGTCAATTCCATCATTTTCATACACATGCAAATGTCCTACAAATTTATCTTTTAAATTATTCTATAACAATGCCTACATATGAATACTCATATATCAAATCGTGTAATAAAACAGTTATAGTAAAATAACATAAATTTATTGTGATGTAGGACCGTAGCCAAAACATTGGAAAACTTGTACTTTCACTTACCTGAATTTCGAGCGAGTAGGTTATTGGGATTTTTCTGAAATTCCAAATAATTTCGTGACTCGTAGATCGGATATGGTCGAATTAAATCGTTTCGAACAATTTTCAAAAATTTTCTACCTAAATAAAATATTCATATAAATTTCCAACTTTAATAAACCAATTTCATAAGAATTTAGGCAGAAATTCCTTACCGGTAAAATCTCTGATCGGTTCGGGTCGAAATTTGAGTCGGGTCAAAATTTGGGTCGGTTCGGGTTCGGTTGGGTTCGGATGAACAGTACCGGTTGTGAACAGTGCCCGGTTTGGTTCAGTGTTATTGTTCTGGTCTGTTTACTATTCACTGTTCTGGTTCGATTTGCTGCTGGGCCGGTTCGGTTTGTGCTTAATGAACTGGTTTGGTTCAGTTTTAAAAAAATAAAAATGAACCCGCTTCTTCTTCTTCTTCGCGAGGGAGAGCAGAGAGAAAAGGGAGGGAGCAGAGAGCAGAGAGAGAGAGGGCTGAAGCAAGGGGGGAGAGCGTGAGACCGAGAGAGAGGGAGGTCGGAGCTCGGAGTTTCGCCGGTCGACGACGGAGGGTGCTCGGCCGAGGAGATTTTCGCTGGAGAGGAGTTCGGCTGAGAGAGGGGTTTTTCGTCGGAGTTTGAGGAGGCGATTTCCGGCGAGGTAAGAGCTCGATTTTTAGGTGTGAGTTTCCCTCTTCCCGAGCTTCTGAATTTATAGGGAAAGAGTTCAATTCCAAATCAAAAACGTCGATCGATTTTGTCAATTTTGTTCTGCCAGAAGAAAATTTTTTCTTTCTTTTTGTCAAAAATGTTTGCTGCACATTTTTTTTTTGATGTGTTACAATCTACCCCCCTTAAAGAAATTTCGTCCTCGAAATTTAAAGAATTACATAAAGAGTTCAGGATAGATCTTTCTCATTTCTTCTTCTTTTTCCCAGGTTGCTTCCTCCACGTTTTGATTCTTCCATAAAACTCTTACAAGTGAAATCTTCTTATTCCGTAGATTTCTTTCTTCTGATTCCAGAATTTGTATTGGTCTCTCTTCGTAAGATAAGTTAGGGTTAAGTACAATTTCTTCAGATCTTATTGATAAAACATGCGAGGGATCTGGAACATATTTCCGCAGCATCGATACATGAAACACATTGTGTACATGCTTGTGTGACTCAGGCAAATTTAGTTTGTAAGCAACCTCTCCAATTCTTTTTGATATTTCATACGGGCCTATAAATCTTAGGCTCAACTTTCCTTTCTTCCCAAAACGCATCACACCTTTCATTGGCGAGACTTTTAAGAACACTTGATCTCCTTCTGCAAACTCCAACTGTAACACCCGGAAACCTTGACTTCTAGTTTTAAGTTATAATTGCCGAGTTTTAAATTGTAAGCAATTATAGAGTTTTAATTCGTGGAAATAGTAAATTAAGTCCAAATGGCCAACGGGAAGTTTCGTTAGAGCCCTAAGAATAAATAGGAATATTTGGAGGAATAAGGGAATTTTGGAGAAGTTAAACCGATAGGGGAAGTAACAATTAGAGCTAAGGAAACATCAAAAGGGCATTTAGGTAATTGTTAAAGTCAAAATTTAATAAAAACCTAAAGTTCCTCTCTCTCTTCCTCACTTCTCCTCCACGCACGAAACTCTTTCCCTCTCTTTGGCGATTTCTTCCTTTCTCCATCGCCATCTCCAACGGTTCGATCTCTACTCCGATTCCGGCATTTTCTCCTCCAAGTTTCTTCCCCAAATCAATCCTCTAGGTGAGTTCTACATTCTAGGAAAGTTATTTGTGGTGTTAGGGTTTGTTTTGAGTTAGGGTTTGTGAAGAAAAATTAGGGTTTTTGTTAGAAATCGTTAGGGTTGTTTATGTATTTCTCATTGATGATATATTAATGATTTTTGAGGTTGTTGAAGTAGAGTAATGATGTTTGATGGTGTTAATGTGAGATCTAGGTTGTTGGAAATGTGGTTGAAAGACATTAATGAGTTTTGAAGCTTGTGAACACCAAGTGTTTGATGAAATGCCTAAAAGAAAAGAGTTTGAGTGTATAGAAGGATTTGTCCTAGCTAGAGAAGTCGATTGTTTAGATTTGATGTTCGTGAGTCGATATTAATGGTTTGTTGTTAAATGCCCTAGGTGACTCAAGCTCAAGGGCGGTGCTCGGCATATTTAGGACGCCAGGTAAGTGAGCGTTAGGCTTTCCGGCCACTAAGGCCCTACGTCGTACAATGTTGATGATGTTTGATGTGATGAAAAAGGTGGAAATAAGGGTTGGTAGAAAGGACGGGTAGTTCTAAGTAGTGCTTTAGTGATTTAAGTAGTGCCCGTTTGATAGGTTTTTCCTTACGTAAGTATTACCTCATGCATCATGTTTTACTAAAGTGCATACGAACTATTTATGAGCATGTTTTATGAAAATGTTGAATTAAAGAATGATGATGAATGATGAATGATGAATGATGAATGATGAATGATGAATGATGAATGAACTACGGGGCAAGTCATAAATGAACTACGGGGCAAGTCACGAATGTACTACGGAGCAAGTCACGAATGTACTACGGGGCAAGTCATGAATGTACTACGGGGCAAGAAAACGGTTTAAAAGAAATGAAACGAAAATGTTTTATAAATGTCATGCATATATATGAAATGTCATGTTTAGCACGCTCCTTACTAAGCATTAGGATTAATGTAGTTATTGTATGATGTAGGTGACGGGAACGAAGGTGAGGAACCTCCCTATGAAGATCAAGTGTAGAGGGTTGGTGGCGGAGCTCGTGGCGGCGGAGCGTGTTTTGGCTTGGCATGAAGACTCATGGTTAGATGGTTTTGAGAGTTTTTGGGTATTGTAGGGATAATGATGAATTTGATGGATTTTTAGTACGTTTAGATATGTTTTAGGATGTTTGGTGATTGTATAGTTTTTTGAAACATTTTTTATTGTTTTTAAAACAGGTAGGATTGTTAAACGTTTAAACGGAACCACGCGGTTCGTTTATTTGAAATTCATTTGTATGTTAAAGTGATTTGTGTTGATTATGAATTTTGGGTAAATTAGTGTGGAAGTGTTAGGGTGAGAAGTACGTGATGAATTGTGTTGTGTTTGGGGGTTTGAATAAATGTTATGTTTGAAGAATGTTTTAAGGATGTCTGTAAGATAATTGTGTGAAGAGAAAATGAAAGAAAAAAAGGGGTTGATGAGTGTTAGGCTTTGTGTGTATTTGGTGTTGTGAGTTTTGGATTTTATGTGGAGTGCAGGGGCGAAGTGAAGAAAATGAAAGAAAAAGAAAGAGAGAAAAGAAGAAGCTCGGCTCTCTGGAGAAAATCCAGAGAGTCTGGCGAGTGTTCGCCTCTGGGAGGCGAGTAATCGCTTCTCAGGCAAAATGAGGCGATGCTCTCTGGAGAAATCCAGAGAGCGTGGCGACTAATCGCCACAAATATGTGGCGATGAGTCGCCACTGGCGAATTACAACAGGCGATTACTCGCCTGTTGTAATCGCCCATGGGGCGATTAGTAGCCACATTTGTGGCTACTGATCGCCATACCTAGGAAAGGTATGGGCGATCAATAGCCACTTTTGTGGCTACTGATCGCCACCCCATGTTATAATAAAAAAAAAAAAAAAAGAATTTAAATTTTATTTATTAGTTAATTGTTTTAAATGTTTATTTATTTTAAGTTTTAATGGTTTTATGGATTGTTTTAAAAGAGTTACTAAACGAACTTCGATTTCAATTCCGATTCTGATTTTGTTTGAGATTTCCGCTCATGTACAGTTAAAGTGAAAGTTTTAAAAAAAAAAAAAAAAAAACGATATCACGGGTAAGGGTCATGACACCAACTTTCTTCTTCTTCTATCAGCGTAGCTTTTCTGTCTACTCTGGGCCGTGAGAATTCTTTTTCTGATTAGTGCAACAATCTCTGCAGTTTATCTCAAAATATCTGGCCCAACAAGTATGCCTTCACCTACTTCATCCCAATGCACTGGTGATCTACATTTTCGACCATATAAAGCTTCATAAGGCGCCATTCCAATTAAAGTCTGATAACTATTATTGTAGGCGAACTCCACCAATGGCAGATTTTTACTCCAATTTCCTTGGAAGTCAATAGCACATGCCCGTAACATATCTTCTAAGATTTGTATCGTCCTTTCTGATTGTCCATCTGTCTGAGGGTGAAAAGCTGTACTGAAGTTCAACTGAGTTCCCATAGCTTTCTGCATACTCCTCCAAAATTTAGAGGTAAAGCGTGTATCTCGATCAGACACGATAGAAATGGGCGTGCCATGAAGTCTGATAATCTCTTGCACATAGAGCCGAGCATACTGATCCATAGTATATGTGGTCCTTACAGGGAGAAAATGTCCTGATTTAGTTAGTCGATCAACTATAACCCAAATAGAATCGTGTCCCTTAACTGTCTTAGGAAGTCCTACCACAAAATCTATAGTGATATGCTCCCACTTCCACTGAGGCACCATGAGTAGTTGTAATGTACCAGCAGGTCGTTGATGTTCCGCTTTGACTTGCTGACAAGTGAGACATTTCTGAACAAATTTAGCTACATCCATTTTCAATCCACGCCACCAATAATGCTGCTTCAAATCTTGATACATTTTTGTTGAACCAGGGTGTACCGAGTAAGGGGTTGAGTGTGCTTCCTCCAATATAGCTCTTTTTAATTCATCATCATCTGGTATACACCATCTCTTTTTAAACTGGATAATCCCATCATCAGATACGGAAAATTCAGAAACTTTTCCCGCTTCCAAATCACTCTTTACTTTGCAAATATAGGCATCTCCACGTTGTTTATCTTTTATTTGATCAAGTAAACTTGGCTGAAGCGTCATAGTAGACAAGCTTTCTACTAGCCCAAATGGTACAACTTCGATGTTAGATTTCTGCATCTCTTTAGTTAGCTATCCTGGAATCAGCCGCAACGAAGAAACTTGAGACGGTGCTATTCTACTCAATGCATCAGCTACAACATTAGCCTTACCAGGATGATAAATAATCTCACAGTCATAGTCTTTTACTAATTCTAACCATCTGCGTTGCCTCATGTTCAAATCCTTCTGGGTTAGGAAATATTTCAGGCTTTTTTGATCAGTATAGATTTCACACCTTTCCCCATAAAGATAGTGTCTCCAGATCTTTAATGCATGAACTACCGCTGCAAGCTCCAAATCATGAGTTAGGTAGTTCTTCTCGTGTTCCTTCAACTGTCTCGAGGCGTAAGCTACCACTTTTCCTTCCTGCATGAGAACACATCCCAGTCCATACTTTGAAGCATCACTATACACCACAAATTTTCTCGATCCAGATGGTATAGTAAGTATTGCCGAGATTAGTCTCTTCTTTAGCTCTTGAAAGCTTCGTTCGCATTCTTCAGTCCATAAATATTTGACACCTTTCTTGGTTAACTTCGTAAGCGGGTTGGCTAAACTTGAGAATCATTCTACGAATCTTCGATAATATCCCGCAAGACCAAGAAAACTCCTTATCTCAGCTGCGTTTAGTCCATAAATATTTGACACCTTTCTTGGTTAACTTCGTAAGCGGGTTGGCTAAACTTGAGAATCCTTCTACGAATCTTCGATAATATCCCGCAAGACCAAGAAAACTCCTTATCTCAGCTGCGTTCTTTGGTTGAGGCCATTTACTAACAGCTTCAATCTTCACTGGATCCACTGCTACACCATTATTTGAAATAATATGGCCAAGAAAATTCACCTTCTCCATCCAAAATTCACACTTGGATAATTTTGCATATAATTTCTCGTGCCTCAAAATTGATAAAACAATTTGCAGGTGCCTTTCATGATCTTCCTTACTCTTCGAATAGATGAGAATATCGTCGATGAAAACAATTACGAATTCATCTAAGAATTTCTTGAATATTCGATTCATTAAATCCATAAAAGCTGCCGGAGCATTACTCAATCCAAAAGACATAACTCGAAACTCATAGTGGCCGTATCTTGTCCGAAATGCCATCTTGGATACGTCAACATCTTTGATTCTTAGTTGATGGTAGCCGGATCTGAGATCTATTTTTGAAAAGACTCCAGCACCTTTTAATTGATCAAACAAGTCGTCAATTCTTGGAAGTGGGTACTTGTTCTTGATAGTGACTTTATTCAATTCCCGATAATCGATACACATTCTCATAGATCCATCCTTCTTCTTCACGAATAATACAGGGGCTCCCCATGGCAAAAAACTTTGTCGAATAAATCCTTTTTCTAGCAATTCGTCTAGTTGAACTTTCAATTCCTTTAATTCAATTGGTGCCATTCTGTATGGAGCTTTAGAGATGGGTGTCATTCCAGGTAGAATATCAATGCTGAATTCTACGTCTCTAGGTGGTGGCAAACTTGTTAAATCATCTGGAAAGACATCTGGATATTCACGAACTATCATCACTTTATCCAAGGTCGTTGCTTCCTCAGTTTGAGTGCACACAACACTCGCTAAGAATGCATAACATCCAGAATTCAATAATCTTTGTGCCCGCAAAGATGATATAACAGGAATTCTCGAACTCTTTTTATCGCCATGGAATAAGAATGATTCCACTTCAGGCACTTGAAATCTTACGATCTTCTTGCGACAATCAATAGTTGCATAGTGTCTGGTTAGCCAATCCATGCCGAGAATTATGTCATAATCTTGCATGGCCAAAATAGCTAGGTCTGCTTCCAATTCTCTATCTCCAATACGAACTTTGCATTCTCGAATAATAGAGTCGGCAGTCATTACTGCACCAGACGGTGTAGCTACTCCCAACTTATGTTCTAAAGGTTCTATTGCCATATTTAATTTCTTTGAATGAATAAGAGATATAAAAGAATGGGTTGCACCAGAATCAATTAAGATAAAGAAAGGTACTTCAGAAATTAGAAGCACACCTGTTATTACATCTGCATTATTTTCAGCTTCCTCCTTGGTCATAGTGAAAACTCGAGCGGCTGCTACTGGTTGATTCTGGTTATTTTTGGTGCAATCCTTGATAAAATGTCCACGTTGACCACACTTAAAACGAGTATTAGTCTGAATGCGACACTCTCCAGAATGTGGTTTTTTGCAGGAGGGACATAAAGGCACAATTGTCGTCATGGGTTCCCTCTTCACAACTTTAGAAGGTCCTCCAGCAAACTTAGAAGGTTCTCCAGCAGGTCCATTGTTCATGGGTCGCTTGAATCCAATCGACTGTTGTTGTTGAACTTTATTTCGCACAGTATGAGTCACATGGCTATATCTTCTTCGAAATTCCTGGGCCTTGATGACATCATTCTCTCCTTGCTCTGCAGATAATGCTTTCTCCACTACAAATGCAAACGATGAGTTCTTGGAGGTTGTGAGGCGGATGTCCTTGAGTATCTCCGCCCTTAATCCTTGGATGAATCTTTTTACCATCATAGTCTCGTTACCAGCAATATGAGGGACATAACGAAATTTGTGCAGATACTCCATTACGCTTCCAGTCTGCTTGAGAGCCATAAATTCTTCGGCCTTTGTGTCCATCATTGAGTCCGTAAAGTATTTCTCGTTAAATAACTCCTAAAATTTCTCCCAGGTCATGGAAGCGACTGAATGCATCGCCTTTACAGAATCCCACCAATAGCGTGCTTCCATTCGGAAAATAGAAGACGCACAATTGACTTTCTCTTCCTCCAAAATTTTGGCATGTTCAAAAATTTCAGTGATAGTCCTTATCCAATTATCTGCTGCTACCATATATGCCAAATTTCCATTAAAAATTGGAGGATCCAATTTTCGAAATCTATTGAAGTCAATGTCTGCATGTTGAGGTCTATTAGGAATATGAGTTTGTGCATTAATTGCTTGGGTTGCTGCCGTAGCTGCTTGGGCTGCCGCATTAGCTGCTTGAGCTAGTTGCTCCATCATTTCCATCATTCGATCAAGTACCATATCCCTACCATTTCCATTTCCATTTCCATTTCCTCTACGATTGGCCATAGTCTACATCACGGGGACTTTTAATTTCAGAAAGCTATCTTTTTAGAAATGTACTATAAAATTATCTAACATACTTTTATCAAAATATTACTTTTAATACAAACTTACTTGCTGATCGACAATCTTCCAGGTGCACTTGAGCATACAGATCAGTTTAGAGAATCATTTATAAACTCAGTTTCTCTGATACCAAACGGTAACGCCTCAAATTTAAAATCCCCAATTTGATTTCCCCAATTTGAAACCCTAATTTCAAAACCCTAAAATTTTTCTCCAAATCATTTTATCAAATTAAATTCGAGCGTTAAAAACCCTAATTCCATAATATTTTAAAATTCTCTTTAAATAATGACTAAACATTTAATGCGCGGAAACTTTAAAATTTAAACATAATTAAATGGGTAATGTAACGCCCCCGAACCTACCCTGGCTCGGTGCGCCACTTTGCTAACAGATCTCACGCTAAAACCTCATTAAAAAAATAAAATTAACATCGCAGAATTTAAACTAAATCTCCTGAAACTCTTTTAGGTCATACCTAGTTGCCTATACTCCTTTAAGCACCATGGCGTCCTTTCCAAAAATTTCGGCAAAGTAACGCCTGAAAATGGCGCCTCCAAAATGCTAGATACCTGCATACAATCCAATCCTAAACAATCCAGAATAATCTTACTTCACTAACCAGTTATCCACTCAACAATGCCACATATAAAAACCTCCAAATACAGGGCGACACATCACCCTTAACCTAACTATATACAACAAATACAATTAGTTACGCTTTCCCATCATTTCTACAAACAGACATCTAAAATAAACTATCAAATATAAAGCCCCACATCTCCCGAAGATCATGGTCGAGGCGCCCCGACAACTGCCAGCACCGGCACGCCCCGTGCATCTCCGACTTCTCCCAAGTCTTGGCTGACTCACATAGCTCACCTGTACCCGCGTCGTTACCTACACAACAGAACACACACGCACACGTAAGCTTACGCTTAGCAAGTAGGGATTAACAAATACGACTAGATAAAATGCAAGCTACACACAACGCTGAACAAAACAACCAAACAACACAACGACACGAAACAAAACACAGATTTGCCCGCATCAACAATGCCTTATTCTTTAATACAGCACGACAACGCAACACAACACCACAACACCACAATGCAACTCAACCTAACACATGCAGTTTCTAACACTCAGTTTTGCTTATTTGCTGTTAGCCAGTCATCCTTCATAGAGATCCCCTCGGGGTGCTACACACCAGCACCTCAGCCTGACAAGGCACACTATTCAGGATTTCGTGTTTTAGCCGGTCATCTCTCATAGAGTTCCCCTCGGGTTGCTACACACCAGCACCTCAGCCCGACAAGGCACACTATTCGAGATGCATTTTACAATTCACTTTATCTGATTACGTTCATGCTCACAATGCCAAACAACGCCACTAATTGTACCTAACGTTTTATACCATGATGTGTGCTTCAAAGCGTACATCTCTTACGAGACACAAAGCGTACATCTCTTACGAGACACAAAGCGTACATCTCTTACGAGACACAAAGCGTACATCTCTTACGAGACACAAAGCG